>JADGMU010001100.1:0-72963 GCA_016920895.1 Vaccinium myrtillus | reverse complement strand
CATTCTTTCGCCCGTCGATTTTAGTCGTTCAATCGTTCTTCGATCACGACAGGGCTGTTAATCACGATGGACATACGATGTCACTGCTGTCTATTCAAGTAACGGAGTTAGTCGATGGGATATTCATTGGATGTTCCGTCAATCACATGGTGGTTGATGGAACATCGTATTGGCATTTCTTTGATATTTTGTCGAACACCTTTCTTGCACAAGAAAAGAGTTATGATATTTCTCGAGCCCCCATTCTTACTCGGTGGTTTCCCGATGGGTGCAGCCCTATTCTCGACCTCCCTTTCACTCACCACGAGCAGTTCATCAACAGATTCAGAGCGCCACCCCTTAGAGAGAGAATCGTCCATTTATCGTTGCAATCCGTAGCCAAACTCAAAGCAAAAGCCAATTCGGAGTGCAACACAACCAAGATTTCTTCGTTCCAAGCCGTATCAGCGCTCATCTGGAGGTGCGTAACGCGGGCACGTGGTCTCCCACACGACCAAGTAACCAACTGCAGAATGGCTGCTAATAACCGAGGCCGAATAGTCCCGCCCTTACCGAGTGAGTATTTCGGGAATTCGATGCAAACAGTGAGTGGAAAAGCCTCCGCCGGGGAACTACTCGAGCATGGATTTGGGTGGGCGGCATGGCAGGTGCACGAGGCCGTCACGGGCCACTCTGACGCAGCAGTGCGGGAGTGGGTGGGGAAGTGGATGGAGGATCCGCTCATATACAACATTGAGCAGTTCTATGACCCATTTAGTGTGATGATGGGGAGCTCGCCGCGGTTTGGGATGTATGGGAACGAGTTCGGGATGGGAAAAGCGGTGGCGATTCGGAGTGGGTATGCGAATAAGTTTGACGGGAAAGTGACATCGTACCCAGGGTATGAAGGCAGCGGAAGCATAGATTTGGAAGTTTGCCTCTCGCCGGAGGCAATGAGCGGGATTGAAGCTGATGAGGAGTTTATGAGAGCTGTGTGTGGATGATCTGATCAAGATTATTGATTTTTTTTTCATTTTAATGTCGGATTTGAAGAAATTCTGAATTCATTGATAAACTTGCAAAAGCAAACCCAAATCACCTCTCCCAATGCTCTTGAAGAAAGATGACTTTCCTTTGTTTCACATTTCGTGTTTTTCTCCCCTGAGTTACAGAGAGGACTAATTACTTAAAACCATTTCTTTCCTGGTAGTATGAATTTTCAGTGGACTCTGTATTGGAAGTACATGTTAGGAAATCGGAACTCAAAACAGCCGTGCGTAATCAAAAATGGGAAAAAAAAGCGAGACAAAAGATATACGTGGAAAATCTCAAAACGAGGAAAAATCACGGGAGCCACACCAGTCCACTATAAAATCGAAAATATGAGTACAAGTCTTTTCGCAATCTCTCTGAAATCTGCGTTTTCTCTCGCCTCTCTTTGTTTTCCTCTGAAAACTGATAACCCTAAAATTTAATAAAATGCTAAATAAATAGGTCGGGTTCTATGATTGAAATTACACCCCGTAGTTCCTGTGGGGGCGCTGCCCCCTATATCCCCGTGATAAACCACTGCTGAAGATTGTCTGCACTCCAAACACAACATTTTTGTAAGTTGTGTAAAGGTTTAAGAGTTAAGACACAAATTTTCGTAATTGTGTCCTTTTGTACTCCTCCTAGTGTGTTGTTATTTCAATTGCCGGCCGATGAGACCTCTCAGATTGACCAGCCAATTGAATTTGTGACTACAAAATCTTTCTTTCTTTTTTTTCTTCTGGTTTGACATTATTATGAGATTTTATGAAATTTATAACTATAATGTTGGATTACGTAAGAACTGACGAGTTCATGTACTAGGCATGAGATTTAATGGAATTTATTACTACTATAATGTTGGATTAGGTGACAACCGACAGTTCATGTGCTAGGCATTAGCTTAGGTAGGACTGGAGTAAGATAGGGAAGATTATTCTGTGCTCCTCGAGTAAAGCCCGCGCATTTATGATTACTGGAAATCGAATTCCTAAGAATTTGATACTTGGAGGAATTGCATTTCGGTGTTTAGATTAATTCAATGATCTTAAACGAAAAACAATTATTTTAAAAATTTATTAAAGTTATTTATTTATTTTTTTTAATAAATGAGTCAGGAATCTGAGATTTTTCATGAGGTAAGGGAGGGATCAGATTCCCACTAAGTCTAGAAATGTGATTCCTGGTTGAATATGTCATCAGAAATCGCATTTTTATTCCTGTCTCTGCCAAGCATTGGAATAAGAAAAACCTGACATCACATTCATGTTCCTGTTTGTTCCAAACGTTGGAATCATGGGTAGAAGACATCACATTCCCATTCCCCTTGAGATTGCTACCATCCAAGCACAGCCTAAGTGTGTTGTTATTTCAATATTACAGAAAACAATGTAGGGGTTTAACACCCAGAAATTCGGTTTGCAATTTTTATATCAGTTCGTCTGGGGAAAAAAAAAAAAGGAAAGTAGAAATTTGACTAGGAGAAGAGAGAGGGAGGTGTAGAACTACATAGTATCATGTGAGCATCTCCATCAGACTCAACAAAAATTGGGTCAAATTTAACCTCAAAAACACCTTTTATAAATAACAAGTCACTTTTTTAAAAACTCACAAAATCAGACTCTCTATTCAGGAAGTCAGGAGAGAGAATTGCTTTAACCTGTGAATAGTGCCTCAAAGGATTTACCGAGTTACTGTAGCAAAGTTATAACTTTTGCAAATTTAGTCCTCGCGAGGACACAGATTAGCACAACTTTTGCAAATTTACAAAAAATTTGTTGAGTTTGATTTTGGGGAGTTTTTCCCCCTTTCACTCAACAACTTAGCCATCAGGGGTATTTGCCTCTCCTGATGAGGATGCTCTAAGGGGGTCATAACCGGAACCAATTTCTCTACTTTTTGTATTTCCTTAATTAATTACTCTCTCTGTCCCATTTTAAATGTCCCTTACGTAAAGTCGTGTCATTTTGACTTTAAAAAAACATATTTCTAGATATTTTTTTTTTCAAATTTTTTTACACCATTCAAAAGTACTTGTTGAGATCTTTTGAATGGTACAAAAAAAAAATTAAAAAAGTAGTTCCAAAAATATTTTATTTTTTAAGGTCAAACTTGCACGGTCTCCTGTTGCCTGTAGGGGACATTTAAATTGGGACAGAGGGAGTAATTAAATTCCCTTTAATTTAGGGCGAAATTCTTTATAAACCACTGCCTTTTTTAAAATATCCTGAACCGTTTCTAGCACCCTTTCCAAGGAAATATAGAATAACAGGAACATTTAAATAAGTTTGATTTTTTAAGATTTTGAAGGTGAGAAATGGAGATATCAGCAATAGAGTGAGAGTAAGCTACCATTCAACCTTTTGTCACTTGACTACCATTCAATTGAGTATTTCTAGATTTATAAGGACTCCCACATCTGGCAGGCGAGATCAAGACACATTATGCTCACAATACATTGACAATGAACCCTCAAGTTGTTCAAACCATCTCAGAGTGCTTCATCAAACCACAATATCCAGTTGAAGAGACAAAGCCTCCAATCTACTTGGCCCCATGGGACCTAGCCATGCTCTCAGAGCTATATCTGCAAAACGGTCTTCTCTTCATCAAGCCCACCCCAACAAATGACCAACAAAATCCTGTCAAAACTCTACTAGAAAAGCTCAAGGAGTCTTTGTCTCTCACCTTAATCCATTTCTATCCCCTTGCAGGTCGACTCGCGACCCATAAACAAGAAAACCCAAATTCTTATTCAGTGTACATCGATTGCAACAACAGCCCTGGAGCAAAATTTATCTACGCAACTGCGAATTTATCAATTTCTGACATTCTTTCGCCCGTTGATGTCCCTTTAGTTGTTCAATCGTTCTTTGATCATCAGGGGGCGATAAATCACGATGGGCATACAATGTCATTGCTGTCAATTCAAGTGACAGAGCTAGTCGATGGGATCTTTATCGGTTGTTCCATCAACCACGTGGTTGCTGATGGAACGTCGTATTGGCATTTCTTTAACACGTTATCCAACACCTACCGTGCACAAGAAAAGAGCTATGAAATTTCTCGTCCCCCTATTCTCACTCGATGTTTCACCAATCCACTTGACTCATGGGACCTAGCCATGCTCTCAATCCATTACATCCAAAAGGGTCTTCTTTTCAACAAGCCCACCCGAACAAATGACCGGTAAAACCCTGTCAAATCTCTACTAGAGAACCTCAAGGAGTCTCTGGTAGCTGAAATTTCATCCTTTTTTTTTAAAAAAAAAAAGGTAGCTGAACTTAGAAAGGTACATTTTACCTGGTTATTTTATGTAGGCTTGTTTTGGATGCCCTAAGGAGGTCATAACCAGAACCAAGATTTTGTAGGTGGATTTTTAGAAATTGAGATGTCAGCAATAGAGTGAGAGAGGGTGTGGTGGGGAGTGGCTGAGAGAGTGTGTACCTATCATTTTTTGTGAGAGAAAGCTACCATTCAACATTTTGTTACTTGATACTTGAGAGAGAGAGAGAGAGAGCGCGTGCGCTACCATTCAACTGAGTATTTCTAGATATATAAGGACTCCCACATATGGCAAGTGAGAGTTGCATGAAAGTTCGAGGTGGAAGATAAGCTTACAGAAACGAACACTCTCTATCCAATACACATTTCCGTGGTATCCAGTCGACCTAAATGAATGGACTCCACAGAAATATGAAGCTCAAAAAAGTTTTAGACATCACATAGCGATACCCCAAGACTATAGATCTGGTTGTGTTTGGTTAGATAGTTTAGTTTAGTTTTGATGATGTCATAAGGTGTAATGAGTGGAGAGAGATAGAGAGAAATGAGAGAAATGATGATGTCATCAAAACTAAAACTAAAATTAAATTGGGAAACGAACAGGGCCAGAATAATTGCTCTGAGATGATCGATTTGGGATTCGCAGAATTGGCATTTCTGATGTTAAGAATATATCTTTTTTTTTTCTGACTCTTTAAGATTTCATACAATTTAGTATAAGCGACAAGAACATGTTAGTTCCGGCGTGGATAGTCATCCTTTGACCGGATTATAGAGGAGAATAGTCGAGGTGCATGTAAATTGGCCTGAATACCCAACTATCAAACACCATAATATGTAAAGAGACGAGAACAAGTTAGGACAACCCAGTGCATCAGTGGAGTTTTTTCACACGGAACTTATACATGATATGCTTTCAGAGCTGGAGCCCAAATTCTTTTTTGAGGGTTGGAGCAATAACTTTTCCCTTGTGGGATCCTCTGCTCCTTGGTATAAGCTTTGTCATACAACACAGCTGAGTTTCAATTGAGTTAAGATCAAGAGTTGGCTTCAATGAACCTTCCAATTGTTCAAACCATTTCAGAGTGCTTTATCAAACCACAATGTCCAGAAGAAGAGATAAGGCCTCCAATCTACTTGGCCCCATGGGACCTAGCCATGCTCTCAATGCAATATATGCAAAAAGGTCTTCTCTTCATCAAGCCCACCCCAACAAATGACCAACAAAACCCTGTCAAAACTCTACTAGAAAAGCTCAAGGAGTCTCTGTCTCTAACCCTTATCCATTTCTATATCCTTGCAGGTCGACTTGCGACCCATAAACAAGAAAACCCACAATCTTATTCGGTGTACATCGATTGCAACAATAGCCCTGGAGAAAAATTTATCTATGCAACTGCAGATTTAACTGTTGCTGACATTCTTTCGCCTGTTGATGTCCCTATAATTGTTCAATCGTTCTTTGATCACTGCACGGCGGTTAATCACGATGGGCATACGATGTCGTTGCTGTCAATCCAAGTGACAGAGCTAATTGATGGAACATTCATTGGTTGTTCCATCAACCATGTGGTTGCTGACGGAACATCATATTGGCATTTCTTTGACACGTTATCCAACACTTACAGTGCACAAGAAAAGAGTTATGAAATTTCTCGTCCCCCAATTCTCACTCGATGGTTCCCCGATGGGTGCGGCCCTATTATCAACCTCCCTTTCTCTCACTACGATCAGTTCATCAGAAGAGTCGAATCGCCCCCACATAGAACAAGAATCTTCCACTTCTCGTCGCAATCTGTGGCCAAACTCAAGTGCAAGGCCAACTCGGAGTGCAAAGCCCTTAATATTTCTTCATTCCAAGCCGTATGCGCGCTCATCTGGAGGTGCGTCACACGAGCACGTCGTGTTCCACGTGACCAGGAAACCAGTTGCAGCATGGCTGCAAATAACCGAACCAGAATGGATCCGCCGCTGCCTAATGAGTATTTCGGCAATTTAACTCAGCCAATGGTTGGAAAAGCCTCGGCTGGAGAACTGCTCGAGCACAGATTTGGGTGGGCAGCGGGGCGGCTGCACGAAGCGGTGGCGGGCCATTCCGCCAGGGCGGTGCAAGAGTGGGTGGACAAGTGGATGGAGCATCCGTTT
Source organism: Vaccinium myrtillus (assembly GCA_016920895.1). Classification (NCBI taxonomy): domain Eukaryota; kingdom Viridiplantae; phylum Streptophyta; class Magnoliopsida; order Ericales; family Ericaceae; genus Vaccinium; species Vaccinium myrtillus. The sequence continues at coordinate 66,525 of JADGMU010001100.1, read as the reverse complement.
TTGTACATTCTTGGGAAGTTTTCCGGGCAGTTTGGTTTGATTATTGGGTGGTCGCCGCGGTTTGACATGTATGGGAGTGAGTTTGGGATGGGAAGAGCGGTGGCGATTCGGAGTGGGTATGACGCAAGGTTTGATGGGAAAGTGACGTTTTACCCTGGGTACGAAGGCGGCGGAAGCATGGATGTGGAGGTGTGCCTGTTTCCGGAGGCAATGAGCAGACTTGAATCCGATGGGGAGTTTATGGATGCCGTCAATGGTAAGTGTTGAAGGTATCATACCTGTAGTTCCATTTGTTGGAGGATAAATTATCCCTCATGATTGGTGGTTCATAAAATGGCTTATCATTGAAGATGCTCCAAGAGCAACTCTGTACTTGCTCTGTACTCAAGTCTTTCTTGTTTCTTTGATGTAAAGGGCGGGCTTGTAGAGTTATATGAAAATTCTAATCAATATAAATTATTTATTTGTTAGTGTTATTGGGTATTTCGGATTTCGACAAATCACTGGAGTCTGTATTTCTTTTTTTCCGTTCGGGGTTGAGACTTGAGAGGTACTCCCTCCGTCCCCAAAAGTTTGATCCAACCTACAGTATCTCAACAAATCTACCTAGAAACTGTACACTCAGTATCTATTGTTCTATTAGTTTTCACCACCATACACTTCTTCCTCACTCCTCTCCCCATCAGTTACATTTTGCCTAGTTATTTTACATAGGCTTGTTGTGGATGCCCTAAGGAATCTCATAACCAGAACCAAAGATTTTGTAGGTGGATTTTCGGAAATTGAGATATCATCAATAGAGAGAGTAAGCTACCAGTCGACAATGTGAAAAAATTTGTTCACCCTCACCAAAAAAGGGTAAACAAAACCCTCATCCTGATTGGTTGAAATGGTGTAGGATTCACGGAACCAATACACTTTGTGGTGGGATCACATCATTTTTCGTGGACCCTACACTATTCTAACCAATCAGGGTGAGGGTTTTGTTCACTCTCTTGTGGTGAGGGTAAACAAATTTTTTTCGGTCAAGAATTCGTCACTTGATACTCTGGAGAGAGAGAGAGAGAGAGAGAGAGAGAGAGAGAGAGAGAGAGAGAGAGAGAGAGAGAGAGAGAGAGAGAGAGAGAGAGAGAGAGAGAGAGAGAGAGAGAGAGAGAGCTACCATTCAACTGAGTATTTCTAGATTTATGACTCCAACATATGGGAAGTGAGATTTGCATGAAAGTTCGAGGTGGAAGGTTAGCTTATAGAAACAAACACTCATTGTCCAACACACATTTCAGTAGAGTGCAGTATTAAGCATCGACTCCACAAAAATATGTGGTGGAAAAGAGTGTTGAACATCATATGACAGTACCCCAAGACCATAGAAAAATTACTCTGAGATGATTGATCTCGGATTCATAGAATTAGAATTTGTGATGATAAGACTCTTTTTTTCCTGCTACTAACTTTTTAAGATTCCATACAATTTAGTACAAGTGACGAGAACAAGTTAAACACCAAATTAAGTATATAAAGAGACAAGAACAAGTTAGGACAACCCAGTGCATCAGGGGAGTTTTTTCACACGGAACTTATATACAAATGGTTTCAGAGCACTGACCAGCAATAAATTATGAAAATTACCAAAAAAGGAAAATTCTAATTTGACTGGAAAATCAAAAACTAGGAAGAATTATAAGGTTGCCAAAACAGATGGCAAATAAAACGGAATTTCCTACTAAAAGTTATAAGCAAATCAGTTATTTCCTAAAACGGCAAAATTGCCCATTTGAAGGCTAGACGATGTCGAACGGCTGAAATCCATCGTTGATCATCGCTGGCCTATTTTTTAAATTTAAATTAAAAAGTTAGCTGGCCTATTTTTTCGTCTTTATTTGATTTGTTTTCGTGTTTTTTAGTTTTGCATCAACATTTTATGTATTATTGATTCGTCTCGGCGAGAGAAATCAAAAAAGTAAAAAATTATGATCGAATCATAGTTTTTTTTAATAAAGACAAAAATAAGTCAAAAAGACAGTTTTTACACTTTTTTCGATCTTATTCAAAAAATACTTTTTTCGATCTTATTCAAAAAATTGAGAGTTCTAGTCATAATCTTTTACCTTTTTGGATTCCTCTCGCCGAGAAGAACCAATAACACTAAAAAAATCGATGCAAAAATAACAGACGCAAAAAAAAAATTCAAATAAAGACAAAAAAAATTAGTTAAGTTGGCTTTTTAGGCCAACTTCTCAATCAAAAAATGCATACTAATTTATTATTATTGCTTGGGAAAAATCCTATTGGCAGAATTTTTGCTCAAGTGATGTCTTTATTATTATTGTTATCATCATTTTGATCATGATGTCTTTACTTGGTACCTTCAACTTTTCAACTACAAAGGCCGGACATAAAATTCAACACAACAAGGCTAATTTCCAATTGAACCAAGGTGAAGGTTAGCTGCATTAAGCCACAATTCCAGTTACAATGAACCATCCAATTGTTCAAGCCATCTCAGAATGCTTCATCAAACCGCAATTTCAAACAGAAGAGATAAAGCCTCCAATCCAGTTGGCCGCATGGGACATATGCATGCTCTCAGTGCATTACATCCAAAAGGGTCTTCTCTTCAATAAGCCCCAAACAACAGCAAATGATCAAGAAAACCCAGTACTATCCCTCATAAATAAGCTCAAGGATTCCCTCTCTCTTACCCTTGTTCATTTTTACCCACTCGCCGGTAGACTCGCAACCCTAAAACAAGAAAACCCACCTTCTTACTCTGTGTACATCGATTGCAACAATAGTCCCGGAGCAAAATTTATTTATGCAACTACTAATTTAACTATCTCCGACATTCTTTCGCCCGTTGATGTTCCCGTGGTTGTTCATTCCTTCTTTGAGCATGACAGGGCAATTAATCACGACGGGCATTCGATGTCATTGTTGTCAATTCAAGTCACGGAGTTAATCGATGGGATATTCATCGGTTGTTCAGCCAACCATGCGGTTATTGACGGATTCTCTTATTGGCATTTCTTCAGAATTTTGTCGAACACCTTCTGTGCACAGGAAAAGAATCCTGGAATTCCTCGACCACCAATTCTTAAACGCTGGTTCCCTAACGGTCATGGTCCTATCCACAACCTTCCTTTCTCTCACCACGATCAATTTATTAGCAGATTTGAACCGCCCCCGCTTGGAGAGAGAATCTTCCACTTCTCTTCGGAATCCATAGCCAAACTCAAAGCAAAAGCCAATTCTCAAAGTAAATCAAGCAAGATCTCCTCGTTCCAATCCATATCCGCGCTCGTTTGGAGGTGCGTGATCCGGGCCCGTCGTCTTCCGCGGGACCCGGAAACCACTTGCATCATAGCTGCAAATAACCGAAGCCGAATGGACCCGCCGTTGCCGAATGAGTATTTCGGTAATTCGGTGATCAGATTGATTGGAAAAGCCTCCGTCGGCCAACTGCTCGATCACGAATTAGGGTGGGCGGCGTGGCGGTTGCACGAGGCGGTGGAGGGCCACTCTGATGCGGCGGTGCGAGAGTGGGTGGAGAAGTGGATGGAGGATCCAGTTATATACACGCGTGGGCCAGCACTGTACAATCCGTACGGTTTGTTGATGGGGAGTTTGCTGCGGTTCGGGATTTATGAGAATGAGTTTGGGATGGGGAAAGCGGTTGCGATTCGGAGTGGGTATGCGAATAAGATCGACGGGAAAGTGACGTTCTATCCTGGGTGTGAAGGCGGAGGAAGCATGGATTTGGAGGTTAACCTCCCGCCGGAAACAATGGCCGCGCTTGAATCTGATGGGGAGTTTATGGATGGCCTCAATGGTAACTTTTGAAGAACAATTTATCACTAGTCGTTGATCTCTGTGGTAAAGGAGAACAATATAATCGCTGGACTTGGGGGTTGCTCACCAAACCGTGGTGTGCACATCCTGACCATCTATTGCTTAGATAGATAGACGGTTCAGATTTTATCTCATCATGCATGGTAATGAACGGTTCAGATGCAAATGAGTTGAGATGAATTTGAACAGTCAATCCGAGCAATGGACAGTTAGGATGTAAACAACACCCCCAGATTCATACTCGCAATGGTCCAACTGTCCAAGTCCTACTTATTTTATTTTATTTTTATTTAAGAGAATTAGGCCCCGTTTGATACGAGGTTTCATTTTGGAGGGTTTGGTAATGAGATTGAGATTGAGATTGATAATGTGAAGGGATTATTAATGAGGAGATGAATCATTCCCTCATGTTTGTTTTGCACATGATTAGATCATGGGATTACTAATAACATGTTTGTTTTGCTTAGAATAGGATTGAGTAAAAATAATTTGTTTCCAATTCTACCCTTATTTGGAAACACCATTTTTCATCAGTAGCTCAACAACAAAAGTATAGGATTGAGTAAAAATGTTGACAAAAAGCATTAATTCACGAAAGCATTAAACAACAAAAGTAACTGTTTCTGCATTACTAGTAACGAAAGCATCACGAAAATTCACGAAAGCATTTACCAGAGAACTTGGTAGAAGAAGCATGAACGCACTTGGCTTGTCTTCACCAACAATTCCCCAATCCCATGGGAGAGGTTTCATAATATCCAACCCCCCTTGGGTTGGCCAATCCCATGAAAATGGGGGATTGCTAGTCCCATGGGACTGCTAGTCCGGTCCTCAAATTACACACCAAACATGAAATCTAATGGACCCACAGGATTGGTAATCCAATCCCATGCTCCATCTCTCTTATCAAACATGGCCTTAGAGTTCTATTCAGAGGTGTCTGAAACCCACCATTTGTGGTCCCACCAGGCATTTATTGTGGTAATCTGGACGATTCATCTTGTAGGCCCGTAAAGTAGTGTATTACTTTCAAAAATCAATTTGATCAGACATTAATAGAAATATCAAAAATCAAAATTTAATTTATACAACAAACGGGCTAGATTTTGTCAGTACCTTTTAAGTTAAACCATCCATAATATCGTCTATGTTATAAGCCAAACTTCAACTGCATGGAATATATTTCTACAAGTACAATTGGAGCTATCGTAATTTATTTTGGGACACACTACAAGTACAATTGGAGCTATCGTAATTTTAGTGTCTATAAGCTAGCATTTTGTGTAATATTAGAGAATTAGGTTAATTAGTTCAAATATCTATTTGAGTATATTAGTTATTCACGTTAATTTGGTTAGCCTGTTAGCTACAATTTAGGGATATTTTGTTAGTGGGTAGTTATATAAAGTACTCGTAAGGAAATAATCTCTAAGGGATTAGGTTTATTATACTCTGAAGAGAATATTCGATGTTACATGCACTAACTAGTGAATCAACTATTACACTAGCTAGGGATATTCTATTACAACCCTAATATTCCGTATCGTACCGCTCCGCTTGGCAGCTGACCTTCATTAGAACTTTTCGGCACCTTTCCATATGAGCCATAAATTCCAACAGTTTGATTTGTTCAAGTGAAAATAGGTGACCAAGTCAAATGGTATAAACCAACTCTCATGTATGTCCCCCGTTAATTACTTTTGTTTAGTGATTAGGGAGCTTACACGAATCCTGATTATTCCCCTCCATGTTCTAGTTACTTTACTTGGATACCACTACTATCACATGTATGTGATAAAAATTACAACAATGACAAATTAAATAGGAGTGTATTTTACATGTAAAAATTAATTCTTTTCTTTCCTAGTACCGACTTTTTAACATCACGAATTACTCATTGGAGGATTTTAAAGGATGCTTGGATGGTACAAGGATTTGACTACATGTCAAGTTTCCTTTCTCTTTTATTTGTTTATTTCTTTCACAACTGTTAGTCTTTGCTTTGGCTTCCAACTCTTGGTTGGACCCCAGGTTCTCTTCTCTCCTTTTTTGTTTGTTTGGTATCATTCTTGGGTGCCATGTTGGCAGGGGAAGAGCGGTAGGTTTGGTAGATGATTCCTTGCGATGATGATACTATGTTCGTCGAGTCATATGATAATAATAATTGATAATACTAGTACCCGATCTATAGACGAAAATTCGTCCAAAGACGAAACTAACAACTCTCACAAAGCGAGATACATAACCCTTTCAGATCAGACGACAAGTCGTTGATCTGGAGAGACAAAAGGAAAAGAAAGAACGAACGAAGTAAATGAATAGTATCATGGCCCTCCCCCCCAACACCATGGGTATTAAAACCCTAGGGGGGAGGGGAAGGAGGAAGAGTAATATTAGTGGTGCTAGTTCAAATAATAAAAACAACACAAGCCTTTTAATTTATTAGCCTAATTGGCTCGATTAGGCCCGGAATTAATCTTCTCGACCTTAACAGGATTTTGTGCCAAATTTGGGTGCAAACAAACATATACTTACATCATTTGCTTCATATCTTAGCATTGAACATGTGTGAATTTTGAGTACCTCATCGGATAAAATAGAATAAAGGTTGGTTCTTAGTAGTATAATATACTCATTACTTACAAACTTTCGAGTTTAACAATTTATATTGAACTTAAAGTGATGTGGTGTATGCTTTGTGTTTACTCAGCAACAAATTGGACTTAGATGGAATTGGCTGAAAGATAAATGCATCGTACAACCTCTTTATAAGTGTTACAAAGTGATGATTGACGATTTATCGGCGGACTCTCAATTCACCCCAAATGCGCTTGCACGGAGAGCTCTTGATGAAGCAGCAAAGTGTCTTCAAAGTGTCTCTCACTGAAGCAATGCTGCAGGCAGACAGGTGAACCCGCCGCAAGGTGGCTCGATGGTGGATTATATTGGATGGCTCTCGGTTGATGGAGTGAGTTCGCGAATAATTCGCAAGTAGATGATCAAAATTAAGACAGTTTGGATGCAAGGATCAAAGCTTAATGAATGGAGCCAAAGTACGTTGGATCCATTTTTCTACAGTCGATACACTATCGCTTTCGTAAGCATCCCACAACTCAAAAGTGAAATGTCAACACCATCAAAACTAAAGCCGTCAACTTTGGCATACGCTCTCTCTCTCTCGTCTCTGTTTTATTTTTCTTTTTGTTTGGCGGCTAGGGTGTCTGGGTTAGGTTACGCGCGCACCTTGGCTAAATTTCCTCCCGGCCCGGTCAAAAATGGACCATCTACTCCGGTTCTAAGACATTCACAAGAGAAGTTCTTGTAGCCTAACCTCAAAAGGTTATTAATTTGCCAAGTTTCGAATTCGGAATATCTCTGTGTTTACAACTCATCTCCATTACTACGTGAGCTACACCATGGATTCTCTCATCTTTGTTTCATTCTCTCCTTTTCTTTCTCTATACAGACAAATAATCAGCCATCACCACATGGTTCAACCTTGATATTTTTGTCCTGCAACTGTTAAAGTCAGAATGAAAAGGAGAGGGTGAGCATGATTTTTTTACTTTTCTTCCTAAACTCCCCAACCAGTTCTTTAAATTAATCATTGCTCAAAAAAACCCAATAGCCTTCTTATTCAAAACAGAAAAAAGAAAAATCCCAAACAGTGCGTCGATCGAATATCATATTTGAAGTAAGATTCGAACAATCAGAGAAATCAATCGAGTTCCCGAAATAGAAGAGTCTTTTGTTTTTGTAATATAAAGAGTGTCCCGATTCAGGCCAACTCACGCACACTTCGGACGAATACATACAACTCTTTCCCCAAAAGATTAATATGCTTACGCATAAAGTGAAATGAACGCAGAGTTCTTGGTAAAAGAGAATTAAATCTGAGACCTTAATAGAGTTTTGTAAAGGTTCTCTTACTTTAATGAGATTCTATGTTCTACTGTAGGTGGCAATAAATTGCGCTTCAAAACTAGATTTTACGAATTTAATTAGATTCTAGAATGAATTAGAGGTTGTCCCAATTTCTGATTAAGTCAAATTTTAATTTGATGTATTGTAAGAGAATGACGTGTCTCGTAAAGTGTAATAAGTTAGTTTTTAGTGTAAGCCAATTATTATAAGAAGGCCTTAAGATTCAGTTTTGCAAACATGTAATTAAGGATCCGCAGGGGCTGCTATTTGTGGGGGTCGGCAAGCCCTGCCAACCCCTATCCACGCCATCCGTTTCGCACATCAACGGTTTGGATTGCATCAAATAATGGACAATTCAGATACACTTAAAAGAGGTGAGATCTTAACCGTTGATGCGCGAAACGGACAGCTGGATGGGGTTAGCACCCCCTGCCGACCCCAAGGGACGACAGAGTCCCTCAATTCCGTAATTAAAAAACATCTACAATATAATATAAATTTAAATTAAAAAGTTAGCTGGCTTATTTTTTTCGTCTTTATTTGATTTTTTTCTTGTTTTTTAGTTTAACATCAACTTTTTGTGTATTATTGATGAATCTAGCGGAGGCGCTACGCGGTACGTGTTGTGCACCATGTTGTGCGGCAAAACTACGTCATTTTGCTCATTTTCTTGGTGCATCCAAGGGCCCTGTTTGGAGAGTTAATTTTGGAGTTCAATTTTAGGGGATTTAGGCTCTTTGGAGTAGGGTATAGTAGGTTTAGGCACTTAGATTTAGGCACTTCAAGTTTAAGTACTTTGTGTTTAGGGTTTAGGCACTTTGTAGTGGTTTTTTCTTCCTCCAAACAAGGCCCTTGGAAGCTTTGGAGTTGTGCACAAAAATCAAGCAAAACGGCGTAGTTTTGCCGCACAACACGGCGTATAGCACCTACTGCATAGCACCCACCCCAGATCCATTATTGATTCGTCTCGGTAAAAGGAATCAAAAAAGTAAAAAATTATGATCGAATCATAATTTTTTTTTAATAAAGACAAAAATAAGTCAAAAAGGCAGTTTTTACACTTTTTTCGATCTTGTTCAAAAAATTGAGAGTTCTAGTCATAATCTTTTACCTTTTTGGATTTCTCTCGCCGAGACGAACCAATAACACTAAAAAAATCAATGCAAAAATAACAAATGCAAAAAAAAAAAATCAAATAAAGACAAAAAAATTAGTTAAGTTGGCTTTTTAGGCCAAACTTCTCAATCAAAAAATGCATATTAATTTATTTGTCAAATCGAACCTCACCAGCCCCCTCATCCCCTCCCTTCCGAGAAATTGCTTGGGAAAAATCATATTGGCAGAATTTTTGCTCAAGTGATGTCTTTATTATTATTGTTATCATCATTTTGATCATGATGTCTTTACTTGGTACCTTCAACTTTTCAACTACAAAGGCCGGACATAAAATTCAACACAACAAGGCTAATTTCCAATTGAACCAAGGTGAAGGTTAGCTGCATTAAGCCACAATTCCAGTTACAATGAACCATCCAATTGTTCAAGCCATCTCAGAATGCTTCATCAAACCGCAATTTCAAACAGAAGAGATAAAGCCTCCAATCCAGTTGGCCGCATGGGACATATGCATGCTCTCAGTGCATTACATCCAAAAGGGTCTTCTCTTCAATAAGCCCCAAACAACAGCAAATGATCAAGAAAACCCAGTACTATCCCTCATAAATAAGCTCAAGGATTCCCTCTCTCTTACCCTTGTTCATCTTTACCCACTCGCCGGTAGACTCGCAACCCTAAAACAAGAAAACCCACCTTCTTACTCTGTGTACATCGATTGCAACAATAGTCCCGGAGCAAAATTTATTTATGCGACCGTGGATTTAACAATCGCCGACATTCTTTCTCCTGTTGATGTTCCTTTAGTTGTTCAATCCTTCTTTGATCATGACAGGGCAATTAATCACGACGGGCATTCGATGTCGTTGTTGTCAATTCAAGTCACGGAGTTAATCGATGGGATATTCATCGGTTGTTCAGCCAACCATGCGGTTATTGACGGATTCTCTTATTGGCATTTCTTCAGAATTTTGTCGAACACCTTCTGTGCACAGGAAAAGAATCCTGGAATTCCTCGACCACCAATTCTTAAACGCTGGTTCCCTAACGGTCATGGTCCTATTCACAACCTTCCTTTCTCTCACCACGATCAATTTATTAGCAGATTTGAACCGCCCCCGCTTAGAGAGAGAATCTTCCACTTCTCTTCGGAATCCATAGCCAAACTCAAAGCAAAAGCCAATTCTCAAAGTAAATCAAGCAAGATCTCCTCGTTCCAATCCATATCCGCGCTCGTTTGGAGGTGCGTGATCCGGGCTCGTCGTCTTCCGCGGGACCCGGAAACCACTTGCATCATAACTGCAAATAACCGAAGCCGAATGGACCCGCCGCTGCCGAATGAGTATTTCGGTAATTCGGTGATCAGATTGATTGGAAAAGCCTCCGTCGGCCAACTGCTCGATCACGAATTATGGTGGGCGGCGTGGCGGTTGCACGAGGCGGTGGAGGGCCACTCTGATGCGGCGGTGCGAGAGTGGGTGGAGAAGTGGATGGAGGATCCAGTTATATACACGCGTGGGCCAGCACTGTACAATCCGTACGGTTTGTTGATGGGGAGTTTGCTGCGGTTCGGGATTTATGAGAATGAGTTTGGGATGGGGAAAGCGGTTGCGATTCGGAGTGGGTATGCGAATAAGTTCGACGGGAAAGTGACGTTCTATCCTGGGTGTGAAGGCGGAGGAAGCATGGATTTGGAGGTTAACCTCCCGCCGGAAACAATGGCGGCGCTTGAATCTGATGGGGAGTTTACGGATGGCCTCAATGATAACATTTGAAGAACAATTTATCACTCGTCTTTGATCCCTGTGGTAAAGGAGGACACATAATCGCTGAACTTGAGGGGTTGCTCAGCACATCTTGACCATCTATTGTCCAGATAGACGGCCCAAATTTCATCTCTTCTTCATGCATGGCAGCGAACAGCTCCAGATGCCAAGGAGTTGTGATGAATCTGGACAATCAATCTGAGCAATGGACAGTCAAGATGTTAACAACACCCCAGATTCATACTTGCAATGGTCCAACTGTCCAAGTATCCTACTTTTTATTTTATTTTATTTAAGAGAATTAAAGTTCTATTCGGTGGTGTCTGAAACCCTTCATTTGTGGTCCCACCGTGCGTTTATTGTGGTAATCTGGACCATTCATCATGTAGGATCCGTAAAGTAGTGCATTACTTTCAAAAATCAATTTGATCAGACATCAATAGAAATATCAAAAATCAAAATATAATTTATATAACAAACGGGCTAGATTTTGTCAGTACCTTTTAAGTTAAACCATCCATAATCGTCTATGTTATAAGCCAAACTTCAACTGTGTGGAATATACTATTACTTTGTGGCCTCTACGACTCTACGAGATAAATAGTTCATATTATCGCAATAAAAGTAGGGGGGACCACAATGGGTGGGGTTTCAGATTTTGTCAGTACCTTTTAAGTTAAACCATCCATAATCGTCTATGTTATAAGCCATCCATAATCGTTTTGTTTTCAGAATTTATAGAAATTAAGTAAGGAATCTTGTTTCGTGCACTACTTTCACTTACAAATTCTATAATTCAATTCAACAATTTTTACAATTTGTGGAAGTTGAAAACCCCTACTTTCACTTTTGTTAAAAGCCCCAAATCGACTTCCAAATTCAATATACTTGAATCTTGAGAGAGCAATCCTCTTTTTATTGTCTTCATGGGCATTTAAGTCATATTCAATGGTACTTGACATAGAAGCAACGACGAACATATTCTCCTTCAAACCCTATCTTCTAAAGTTCAAATGTTCTCCAATATTGTCTAGATCTAAGAAGCCATTCAAGGTATTCTCTCTCAATCTCGATCTGGTTGAACAACTCTTCAAGGAGACCTATATTAACTGAAAACAGAAAACTGGCAATGTTACCAAATAGACCCATATTAACTCAAAAGGAGTTCAAGGTCTATATGTTTTACAAAAAGAGAGATTACGGTCTATATAACTTCGTACAAAGCTTCCAACAAAAACCCTGGTGCAGGTCTATACAAAAAGAAAATCCCTTAAGTAGCTGCCAGTAGCGAAGCCACAATTTTGAGCCAAGGGAGGGCGACTTTAGAGACCATGTGGTTTATTTATAAATATCAAATATTTTTACCAACTATAAATCGAAGAAAAACATCATATGGCAATTAAAAATCTTGTTCCAACAAAAATCACTTTTAAAGCTCAACAAGCGTCTCATCTAATAAAAAAAGATATCAAAAGGCATATACTAATATTTTTTCTTTTTAGTTTTCACCACATAACAAACAAGCTCCTACAATTGCATTAAATGCGATCACATATTCTAGAATCATTGCATTATAGTCTCTAAGTCGATATCGTCAAATACTTTCTTTTCAATATATGCCACCAAACCATCATTCAACCATTGGTCTTCCATTGGATTACACAACCTGCTCTTCACATGTTTTATTGTCAAAAAAGCTCTTTTTATTGTTGCATTCGTGACAAGCAAAAACAATGCCAAATTTTCAAGCAAGTAGTCTAGTGGATATATGACATTAAGTCTCTATCATCTCTCTGTAAAGGTCACCAACTCTGATTAATTCCATAAAATCATTCTTTGAGCGCGCATCAACAATGTAGTTCTTAAGTTGTTCATCAAGCATGACGAGTTGTACTGGAGAACAATCAGAACGATAAAACTTAGCAAGACAGACCAACTTCTCCTATATCAAAAGAACAAAAGGAGTGAAGGTAGGGGGAGTTATCCGGTGTGGTGTCACCATAAAAATCATATGAGGTTATTTATAAGGGAGAATTGCAGTAAAATGGCGGTAGGAAAAAATATTTGTCATTCCATGGACCACTTTTTAGAAATTGCTCCCAAGATGAAACGCACAATTTTAATTGCATATACATGGTACCTATAATAATGTTGACCGAAATACCCCCTTCTTGAATTTGGAAAACGTGGGTGCAATGAATTTGTTGAGGAGTGCAACCGTTGTCCATGTAGAGTGCAACAAAAGTGGACGAAGGGTGCAACGGTTAGAAAATCTTTCCAAAAAGTGTGACTTGAACACACACCCATCTTGAATTTGGACCAACGTGGGTGCAATGAATTTGTTGAGGAGTGCAACCGTTTTCCATGTAGAGTGCAACAAAAGTGGACTAAAGGTGCAATGGTTAGAAAATCTTCTCATAAAGTATGACTTGACCACACACTGCAATCACATTTGGACCAATGTGGGTGCAATGAATTTGTTGAGAAGTGCAACCGTTTTTCCATGTAAAGTGCAACAAAAGTGGATGAATGGTGTAATGGTTAAAAAATCTTTCCAGAAACTGTGACTTGATCACATTGTAACCACATTTGTTGATGAGTGTGGGTGCAGTGAATTTGTTGAGGAGTGCAATCGTTTTCCATGTAGGGTGCAACTAAAGTGGACGAAATGTGCAACAAAATATCTTTCGAGGGTAGTTATGATATTTCTCATGGCATGTTATGGCAATTAATATAGCTCTTCCCATTGATCTGTGATTTCAAAAAACTACACCATTAAAACGCATTAATTTGCTCATATCGCCATTTTACGGCAATTTCCCCTTTGAAAATTTCTAAACAAATTTAATATAGTAATAATAAAAAAAAAATTCACGGGGTCGCTCGAACTCACAGGTATAAGGCTGGCGTCGCCAATGACCATCATTAAGGGACGAAATAGTTCCCTCCGGTCCAAAATTAAGGTTTATCGCCCGAACCCACAGGTATAAGGCTGGCGTCGCCAATGACCATCATTAAGGGACGAAATAGTTCCCTCCGGTCCAAAATTAAGGTTTATCGTGAACAGATGTTGTTAAGGAACATACAATCCCCAACCAATTGGTTTTGAGATGGATATAAAATTTTCAAATGGTATCAGAGCGGGGCCTATTCCACCCCTTATTTTAAAAAATATACAATTCACACCCCACGATGGCAGACCAACCAAAAGACTACATGATGATAGAGCCAAAAATAGAGTATTCCATCCCACATTTTAAAAAATATACAATCCACACTCCACAATGACAGATCAGCCAAAAGACTGCATGATGATAGAGCCAAAAATAAAGTACACGTGATAAACCCCAAAGACAGCTACACGTGAGGGGGATGTTAAGGAAAATACAATCCCACAGCCAATTACTTTTGAAATGGATATAAAGTTTTCACAGATATGAAGTTTTAGAATAAAAAATGAAGTATATCTTAGCCTAATTTTTTTAAATTCCTTCGCAGTATATCAATGAACTAATTACGATCTTCAAAAAGTATTTTTCTTTTCTCTTCCCAATTGAGTAGTACTTATTCAAACCGTATATACGTTGCTCGTATTAAAATGTCGATTGAACTCGTCTACTCATTGACCAACTCAATCGGCTGATGAGTAGACAAATTCGTGTTGCATTTTATAATTTCACGCAGACCAATTCACTCTAAAATTCGTAAATTCAGAGGGCCTAAAGAGGCCGCAAATCATAAATCGAGCTTTAACTCAGGGGCCAACTTTGAGTTTGTGTTAGGTATGGTGGTAACACACTTTAACATACGACAGCAGAGTGTCTTATGCAGATACATTGATTTCTGTAAAGGGACTAATATTTTGGGACAGCCCAAAACGAAACATTGGACTAATTTTTTGGGATGGAGAGAGTAATTCTTCTTTCCCGTATTGGTCTCTCGCAAAATGAAATACTAGACCAACTTTTTTTTGAGACGAAAGGAGCAATAATACTGGACCAACTTTTTGGACCTTTTGGTCTCTCTCATTGTGTGCTTTAATCGTATAGGAACAAGTTAGGCATTTCAACATGATAGCTCATTACTGCTATTGCAAAATGTATTTGCACATGTTAATGGAGTTCGGACTTGATCTTGTGATCTACACAATCCTAGTAAGGTATTGACTGTGTATCGACTGATCAATTTTTGAGTACGTAGCATTGCTGGAAATTTTGTGATGAATATTTTGCTTCTCAAAAAATACGCAACATCCACAAATGCCTAACTAATAATTAAGTACAAAAGATATGAGTCCGGTTCTAGTCCGGGAGTCCCGGATCCGGGACTCCACTTCCCGATATTTTTTTGACGATCCGATCCGTCCAATGTGTTCAGAAGGTGTTTTCCAAGGTCCACGCGGAAAATCTTCAAAAAAAAATACCGGGAAGGGCTTGATCCAAGCAGTTTTCGCAAAAACTTTATATTTACAGTTTTTGCGAAAAACTACTTGGATCAAGCCCTTCCCGGTATTTTGTTTTGAAGATTTCCCGCGTGGACCTTGGAAAACACCTTTTGAACACATTGGACGGCTCGGATTTCCCCAAAACAATTTGTAAAAGCATCAAAACACCGAAAAGGCCTCAATCCGGGAAATCCGGGATCCTTGACAGGATCGCCGGTGCAAAAGATATTTGCAAATTGCAACTAAAAAAAACATGCGTAACTTTTTTGGGGGTTTATCACAAGTCCCTATTTCGAAATTCATAAAAACAAAATACGTAATTGATACCATAAAATGCATAAGTAGTAA
Source organism: Vaccinium myrtillus (assembly GCA_016920895.1). NCBI lineage: Eukaryota > Viridiplantae > Streptophyta > Magnoliopsida > Ericales > Ericaceae > Vaccinium > Vaccinium myrtillus. Next base: position 51,081 of record JADGMU010001100.1, on the reverse strand, counting down.
GCCAAAAAATATGCGTACAATACACTAAAAAGATACATACTTGGACATCAAAAGTATGTGTATCATCCTTCAAAAATTACTCTTATCATATACTTCACAATTACACCCCTTACGTAAGTAACCAATGTTGGAAATATGTGAATGAAACCGGGGCACTCGGAGGGTCTCCCGAGGCAACCGAGTCCACCCCACTGATTCAAAACATTATGTAATAAACGCTGGGTAACTCCCCTCATGAAAGTGGAGATTATGGCAGATTTCAAACCTATTCAAAGTCGTATTGAAGGTGGAAGTTACAGAATATGGAATTGAATTACAAAGGTAGGCTCCCCCATTAATCACGTATTGAAGTTTCCAGCTCCTTCTTCAACTATATAAAGACAGCTTTGGCCTTTGGTTTCATCATCAGAAATTCATCTATCACTACAAGCTCTGAAATTCATCTTTCAGAGAGAGAGGCAAACGTCAGTCAGTTCGCCAAGGCTACCAACGGTGGTGTTCCGGTGGTGGTGGTACTAGCCGTTTTATCTTGGAGGGATTTACGGTCCGGTCAAAGACACAGCCCATATTTACGTCCAGGTCCAACAAAAAACGGATTTGCACTGGCAAGGTAAAAACGTCTTCATATTCCGAAAATACCCCAGCTTGCGCGTGTCTCCCCATACTCCTGTTGTATTCCCGAAAAAAACAGAAGCATTCATTAACTCTCTCTCTGGAAACACAAAACCATTCATTACAAAGTCCAAAAGTTTCTCTCTCTGGAAACACAAAACCATTCATTACAACATCCAAAAGTCTCTCTCTGGAAACCCAGCATCCAAAAGTCTCTCTCGGATTTCAATTCTCGTTTCGTCACAAGCTTGCTCGAGTCATTGCTAGAGCACCGAGACACCGACGCTCGGTCTGAATCCTCTGAAATCGCCGTTATCGAGTCATGCTCCTCCAGGGAATTGCTCCAATTTTCGTCGCTTAAACGAACCAAGTGTTGAGCTCGCAGTTACCTCCATAGCTGTCCTCCTTCCAAAGCATCTGGTAAGTGCCGGATCTAAGCATCTTGTGTAGTTTCAGAAATTCGCAACTGTAGTTTCAGAAATTCGCAGACTGTGAATTGCGAATTTTTTGAATTTTCTTAAATTCATATCCTCAATTAGTCTTTAATTCAAATTTAATTTGGCTGTGATTGTTCACAGTGTTGTGGTGTAAATCTTTCTATTTAATTTGGCTGTGATTCATATCCTCAATTAGTTTTTATTTTCTGCGATTTTTTTGATGCGAATTTTGGTTGCGAATTTTGGTTGCGAATTTCTCCAAATTTCTCAGATCGTCACTGCGATTCTTCAAACAAGGTATACATATGCAAATTGGGAATCATACCACTACGAATTTTCAAACTTAAGCCAAAGGAATCATTAAAAATGGATTTTTAAAAAATTCGCAGGGTGCGAATTTTGTGAAGTTTTTCAATCTTCTGAAATTCTAAAAATTGATTAAACCAAACCCCTCAATTAGATTCAGGGTCTGAAGTTGATCATTTTGCATTTCTCGATTGACGATCTGTTGATTGGATTTATTTTACTTGTTTTCTCTGTATTTTTGCCGAAAACTGGTGGTCGGCCAGGTAGGGTGGTGGTCGCCGGAGATTGGCGACGGTCGGAGAAGGGAGTGGCGAGGTGCAGGTGTTCCGGGAGATTGGCGACGGTAGGAGAAGAAGGGAGTGGCGAGGTGCTGGTGTTCCGGGTTAGGGAGGAGAGAGAGAGAGAGAGAGCGGTGCGGTGCGGTGATGGTATATTTAACTAGTGTTCAAGTCAAGGGCAAGACGGTAAAATGACCTACCCATCTAGACCTACACGTAATTAAAACGGGCGCCTCTCCTTAACGGGAATTACACCTCACTTTTTTGTACTAGACAGTAATTTTCTGTTTATCTTGGGATGAAGACATCGATTCATCCGACAACGCCTACGGTAGGCAGCGCATCTTTGTTAAGGAAAGAGTTCACACGACTCGGCATTGTTTGTATTTCTGTTTACAGTTTTTGTAATTTCCAGTTCGTTTATATATTTACTTTGTAATCTGTTCATCATATGTATTATTCAATGGATATTGTTTTTTTGGAATCCGTGATTGCCACTCTATTTCTCCAACAACCAAATGAACACCGCACATAACTAACCAAATAAAATGCCTAACATATCCCTCCGTCCCCTTTTAAGTGTGTTTTTTTCGTAAATCTAACTTATTAAATAAATATCATCATTACACTTTTCACATCAATTTTTACCTCCACTTTACACTTTTCACATTAATTTTTACCTCAACTTTCCAAAATTATTCTTGATTTTTACCCATTAACTCTTTACCAATTCATTTTTCAAAAGAGCAAAACAATAATTGTACAAACTTTTACCTATTAACTTTTTAAAACACACATTTATTAAGAAATAACCCTAAAATGAAATACCCAGCGATTAAAAAGGGACAAAGGGCGTTCTAGAAAAAGTCATAACATAAAGTTAAAAAAAACGTGTGTAACAGAGTAACATAATGGTTGTGTTTGGTTAGATAGTTTAGTTTAGTTTTGATGATGTCATCAGGTGTAATGAGTGGAGAGAGATAGAGAGAGAAATAAGAAAAATGATGAAGTCATCAAAACTAAAACTAAAACTAAACTGGGAAACGAACAGGACCTACAATTGTCCATAGATTTCTCCAGTAGGTGGAGAATAGTATTGTGTCATAAATTTCGACTAATCTATCTAGTAAACAGACAAGTGATGCATATTTACAGATAAATATATTACTCCCTTCGTCTCAATTTAATAGTCCTTCGTTCTATTCTAATCGGATAAAAAATTACTTATAACTTGAAATCGGTAATGAATTTCATATTCAATATGAATCTTGTTTAATAGATCTCAATTAATTCTATAAGACAATATTTGCAAAATCACGTAAAGCAATGTAAATTACGAAATATAATCAATTGAAAAGGGACACGAACTCCTAAAAGGGACTATTAAATTGGGACGGAGGGAGTAACTATTTTGTAAAGTCGACCCTCACCAACCCACTCATCCACCCTTCCCCGAAATTGCTTGGGAAAATAGGCAGAACAAGACTTGGTGGTTACTCAAGAATCTCCCCAATCGGTGCGCTATTTGCTTTGGTAAAGAAATTACTTTTCTTGGTACATTCAATTTTTTAATACACAATCAAGGTATAAAACTCAATACAACACAGCTAATTTTCACTTCAACCAAGGTGAAGGATTAGCTTCTTCAAGCACAGAAAACAGTGTTCCCCACAATCCCATTCACAATGAACCCTCCAACTGTTCAAATCATCTCAGAATGCTTCATAAAACCACATTATCCAGTAGAAGAGATAAAGCCTCCAATCCACTTGGCCACATGGGACATAGCCATGCTCTCAGTGCATTACATCCAAAAGGGTCTTTTGTTCATTAAGCCCCAAATAACAACAAATGATCAAGAAAACCCAGTCAAATCCCTTCTAAATAGGCTCAAGGAATCCCTCTCTATAACCCTCGTCCATCTCTACCCCCTCGCCGGTCGGTTCGCAACCCTAAAACAAGAAAACCCACCTTTTTACTCCGTGTACATCGATTGCAACAAAAGTCCCGGAGCAAAATTTATCTATGCAACTGCTGATTTAACTATCTCCGACATTCTTTCACCTGTTGATGTTCCTGTAGTTTTCCAATCCTTCTTTGATCACCACAAGGCATTTGATCACGATGGGCATTCGATGTCGCTGTTGTCAATTCAAGTCACGGAGTTAATTGATGGAATCTTCATTGGTTGTTCAGCCAACCACGCAGTTGTTGACGGAACATCTTATTGGTATTTTTGGGAAATTTTGTCGAACACCTTCAATGCACAGGAAAAGAATCCTGTAATAACTCGGCCCCCAATTCTTAAACGCTGGTTCCCCAATGGGCACGGTCCCCACAACCTCCCTTTCACTCACCACGATCAGTTTATTAGCAGATTTGAAACTCCCCCACTAAGAGAGAGAATCTTCCACTTCTCGCCAGAATCGGTAGCCAAACTCAAAGGAAAGGCCAATTCTCAAAGCAAAACAAGCAAGATTTCCTCGTTCCAATCCGTTTCTGCGCTCGTCTGGAGGTGCATCATACGCTCCCGTCGCCTTCCACGCGACCCGGAAACCATTTGCACCCTGGCTGCAAATAACCGAAGGCGAATGGACCCACCATTGCCGAACGAGTATTTCGGGAATACGGTGCTCCCATTGAACGGAAAATCCACCGTCGGCGAACTGCTTGATCAAGGGCTAGGGTGGGCGGCGTGGCGGTTGCACGAGGCGGTGGAGGGCCACTCCGACGCAGCGGTGCGAGAGTGGGTGGAAAAGTGGATGGAGAATCCAGTAATATACAAGCGTAGTGGTCATAACCCGTATGGTTTATTATTGGGGAGCTCGCCGCGGTTTAGGATGTACGAGAATGAGTTTGGAATGGGGAAAGCGGTGGCGATTCGGAGTGGGTATGGGAACAAGTTCGACGGGAAAGTGATGTTTTACCCTGGGTATGAAGGCGGCGGAAGCATGGATTTGGAGATCATCCTCCCGCCGGAAACAATGGCGGCGCTTGAATCTGATGTGGAGTTCATGGATGGGCTCAATGGCAAGTGTTGAAAAACAGACTATGAACTTGTTCATCGTTATGGTTAAGGACAAATGATGCATGCTAGTATTTATTATTCTAAATATAGGAGTAATTATATTTTATTAGTAAGAACGTTTTATTTTAATCAATAAAATTTAAAGCATTTAATTTCCTAGTTAGTTTTAATCTAGTATTTTTATTTTATAGTTTGCTTGGTTAAGATGAATTAGGGCTAATTTTGTTACCTTATATTTTATTTTTATTTTTAGTATTTAGCATTTAGTTTCTTGAATTCTCACTTGTTTTGGTAAGATTTCTTTTATTTTCTAATATTGAAATTTGGCAATATCTCAAATCTTTTTATTTTGGTAATTATTGAGTCAATTAGCGATTTACTGGTATCCAGCTTCTTGTTTTGGTATCCAGCTTCTTGTTTTGGTATCCAGCTTCTTGTTTTGCTGATTTTTTTCGGTCGTAGTTTTCTACTATAAAATGGGTTGTAGGGTGGCTTTAGAAAGGTGGATGTTTTTGAATAAAGAAAAATGAGATTTATCTCATCATCGTTTGTTCAAGGAGGGAGTACCTATGGTTCAAACATTGTTCGTGTTTATTTTTTGCAAATAATTTCGTAAAAGGAGGTTGCACTGTATCAACAAATTTACTAGCAATGGTCCAAGTATCCGGCTATGTACTATCTAGAGTATATGGAAATTATTTGGCCATCCTTCTTGTAAACAAAAACTTGTGCAAAATGACTGTCATAGGGAGCCTGGCATGAGACCTAGTGTCGCTCAACTAGTGAAATTGACGTTGCTTAATGGGGTTGATGAGATATGGTTTTCCACATTATCTACTTATATTGTTTTTAAAAATGTTATTGACAATTGATGTTCAGACTCCCCAAATTTAAATCCACACTCACTTTTTCGTCTTTATAGATTTGAAGTTACAATAATACCCTTTTATGTATGAAGAAATTTGAAGAGTGTGAAAGTTATTTTCCTTAATTTCCTGCCGCTCTCTATGGTAAAAATGATACTTATTTGAGTCCTAATTGATTTGGAGAAATACAAAACGCAAAGAAGAAAATTGGTGGTTGAGACAAAAATACAAACATCTTAAATATGAATCCCAATGATCGCGGCTATATATGATACTCCATTCGTCCCAATTTATTTGTCTAATTTGAAAAATTCATCTTATTAGAGGGGTATAGTCATATCACTTTGAAAACTTCAAAGTTAAAAAGATGTCTCATCAAATCCAAATTGTATTAGTAAGTCAAGAGAGAATGGGGAGATGGTAATTTTACAGCCCTTTCTTTTTGGGTTTTTCAAACTTTGACAAATAAAATATTGCCATTCAATGAAGTACTAAGGTAGGAGTAGTTGCTGATAGTAGTCCAAGGACATTATTATGAAAACTTGACATACTACAATTTCGTTCGAAATCAACTCATTGCAAGAAAAAACCAAGCAAAATTGAAATTTTCAACTGATTAAGATATTAAATTGGAGAGTGTTCGACTCACTATTAGGTTGTCAGCGTTTCAAAAATTTAACCTACTCAAGGTTTGCTCGGTTAAAACTTATTTGACATTGGTTCATTATAATAATGAAGCAAATTACGTCTCTAAACAAATGTTAAGTGTCCATTAAGCCTTGTTCACCAACTGAGTTAAACTGAATAAACAATTAAGGGGCAGTTCCGTTAACACAACGAATAACACAACATTTGACACACAATTTTTTTTTTTTTGAACCCCACGCAAATCATCTCATTTGAATATATATCGGCAAGGGCTTGATCAGTTTATTTACTTGATTCCTGTCAAATTTTACAGGATAAATTTGAATGAACCGATCAAGTCTTTACTGATATCCAAATGAGTTGATTTTTTAAAGGTAATCTTAAAAATATATTTTAAACAACTTTAACGGGTCCGATTGTAAGTGTGCGGCTCCGATTATTGTTGTGTCAAATGTTGTGTTATTCGTTGTGTCCATGGAACCGCCCCAAACAATTAATAGTCATAATAATATATTAGCCTCTCCAAACTTAAAAAAATAAAGTAGTGGGTTAAGATGTAGTGAAAAACAATTACTTCCATTTATGTCGATGTCGATGTTAAGTGTCCATTAAGCCTTGTTCCACAAACTGAGTTAAACTGAATAAACAATTAAGAGGCGGTTCCGTTTTTTTTTTTTTTTTTTTTTTTGATCGGCAAAAGAAAATTTCATCTCCATAAAGGGCAAATGAAATCAGTACAACAGAAGAAGCCCTACATTGAGGTAGTCTCGAAGGGACCAGAACCCTCCTACTCCTAGAGCTCGTAGAAACCTAAACTGCCCCCTCACCTCCCAATTTAATATTTTATAAGAAAATACAAAAAATAGTTGCCAAGATGCCAACTATCCAGCTTGAACCCCACAAAATAAAGCTCAACATGCTCATAAAATATTAGGCCCAGTAATCCACCCCTTTGCGACAAGCCCCACCCAATCAAAACATGTTTTCAAGAAGCTCCATAGATCCATGCCTAACCAAAAAGCAAATACTCCACCTAATTATAACTCCTTCACAAACCCAATAAAAAATAGGGTTACAAGTTTATTGAAATCAAAACAACAAGGAGAGAGAGAGAGAGAGAGAGAGAGTTCGAACAAAAATAGGGTTACAAGTTTATTGAAATCAAAACAACAAGGAGAGAGAGAGAGAGAGAGAGAGAGGCGGGGGGGCGCGGCGCCTCCCCCGCCCACAGGTACCCTAGTAGAAACCAAAGTTTAGAGAGAGAAGGTCTCAAAATTTTAGTAAGAGTATTGCGGTTCCGTTAACACAACGAATAAACAATTAAGGGGGCGGTTCCGTTAACAAAACGAATAACACAACATTTGACACACAATTTTTTTTTTGAACCCCACGCAAATGATCGGAGCCGCTCAATTTATTTAAAATATGTTTTTAAGAGTATCTGTAAAAAATCAACTCATTTGGATATCGGCAAGGGTTTGATAAGTTTATTTACTTGATTCCTGTCAAATTTTACAGGATAAATTTGAATGAACAGATCAAGTCTTTACTGATATCCAAATGAGTTGATTTTTTAAAGGTAATCTTAAAAATATATTTTAAACAACTTTAACGGGTCCGATTGTAAGCATGGGGCTCCGATTATTGTTGTATCAAATGTGTTATTCGTTGTGTCCATGGAACCGCCCCAAACAATTAATAGTCATAATAATATATTAGCCTCTCCAAACTTCAAAAAATAAAGTAGTGGGTTAAGATGTACTACAATTACTTCCATTTACGTCGGTGTGTATGTTTTGCCGAGTAGTATGAAAACAAAGTGGCTATATGTTTTTCTTGTAGAATATTGTTCCTTAAATTTCATGCCCCAATTTCAAACAATATAAAGAATAACTTAAAAACCTTCAACAATCACGTGAATATATGTGAAATTTCAACTTTTAAGTTTCGACCTCCTTCTATGTAAATCCTAGCTCCGTCTCTGATGGGATCAGAGATCGCGGGTTCAAAACATGCTATCGACGTCCCCTTGAACCCTGGGGTGGTGGCCTTAAACTTGGATCTTTGCCCCCCTTTGACTCCCTCATTGGATCACTCTTGCCCCAAGGGGAGCTGTGCGCACCTTTGAGTTTCAATCGCTAGGAGAGGCACGGTGGGTTTGGAGGCTCTAGCAAAAAAGAAAAGGAATACGAAATTCAAGAAACATATAATTTGGTCTAGAGTGGGTTTTGTGAGCCATGTTGTGCGGCAAAAATACATCGTTTTGCTTGATTTTTTGGCACACCTCTGAAGCTTCCAAGGGTACTATTTAGAGAGTTAATTTTAAAGTTCAATTTTAGGGGATTTAAGCTCTTTGGGGTAGGGTATAGTGGGTATAGACATTTGGATTTAGGCACTTCGGGTTTAGGCAGTTTGAGTTTAGGGTTTAGGCACTTTGTTGTGGTTTTTTTTTTTCCCTCCAAACAAGGCAACGGAAGCTTCAAGGGTGTGTCAAAAAATCAAGCAAAACGACTTAGTTTTGCTACACAACACGTCGCACAACACCTACCGCCGCACAATGGGCGTTGTGAGGTGGGTGTTGTGCGGCAAAACTACGTCGTTTTGCTTGATTTTTTGGCACACCAACCATCTACTACCGAATGTGCTGCACTTCTGTTTTTCTGTTTGTCATAGCTAAAATATCTCAAAAGAGGGCTTTACCGAAACTGGTGTTGTTGCGCCCAGTTTTTCAAAAGATTTTAGCACCCAGTTGCTAAAATCATGATATTTCAAATCAAAAAATAAAGTAGTTCCGTGTATCGTTTTTCGATTTTTTTTGCATCAAATTAAAGTACACGAGGAAAAAGAAAAATGCATATCAAATACTCATCCTCCCCACCAACCATTCAAACTAGAAAGAAAAATGCATATCAAATACTCATCCTCCCTTCTCCGAAATTGCTTTAAGAAAATCCTATTGGCAGAGTTTTACCTCAAGTGATCTCTTTTCTTGATGGATACCCTTAATTTTTTTAGTACACTAGCTTGACCTGAAACACAGCACAACACAGATAAATTTCAATTGAACCAAAGATGAAGGTTTAACTTCTCAGTAAGCACAGAAAACAGTGTTCGATCTCCAAAATCTCATTTACAATGAACCCTCCAATTGTTCAATCTATCTCCGAGTGCTTCATAAAACCAAAATATCCAGTGGAAAAGGTAAAGCCTCCAATCTACTTGGCTGCATGGGACCTGCCCAAGCTCTCAGTACACTATATCCAAAAGGGCCTTTTGTTCATCAAGCCCCAAACAACAACAGATGATCAAGAAAACTCTGTTACATCCCTCCTAGATAGGCTCAAGGACGCACTCTCTCTAACCCTCGTTCATTTCTATCCCCTTGCCGGCCGGCTCGCAACCCTAAAACAAGAAAACCCACCTTCTTACTCTGCGTACATCGATTGCAACAACAGTCCGGGTGTGAAATTTATCTACGCAACTGCAGACTTAACCATCGCTGACATTCTTTCACCTGTTGATGTTCCTGTCGTTGTTCAATCCTTCTTTGATCACGACAGGGCGATTAATCACGATGGGCATTCGATGTCGTTGCTGTCGATTCAAGTCACGGACTTAATCGATGGGATATTCATCGGATGTTCAGCCAACCACGCTGTTGTTGACGGAACATCCTACTGGCATTTCTTCGAGAATTTGTCAAACACCTTCCGTGCAGAGGGAAAGAACATTGACATTTCTCGACCCCCAGTTCTTACACGCTGGTTCCCAATCGGGTACGGTCCAATTCATTACCTACCTGTCTCTCACCCAGATCAGTTTAGCAGCAGATTTGAAGCACCACCATTAAGGGAAAGAATCTTCCACTTCTCGTCGGAATCCATTTCCAAGCTCAAAGCAAAGGCCAATTGGGAGTGCAAATCCAACAAAATTTCGTCGTTCCAAGCCGTATCCGCGCTCGTATGGAGGTGCATCATACGCTGCCGTCATCTTCCACGTGACCCAGAAACCACTTGCACCATGGCTGCAAACAACCGAAGCCGAATGGACCCGCCATTGCCGAACGAGTATTTCGGGAATGCGGTGTCCAGACTTGTAGGAAAAGCCACCGTCGGCGAACTGCTCGACCGCGGGTTAGGGTGGGCGGCATGGAAGCTACACGAGGCGGTGGCGGGCCACTCTGACTCGGCGGTGCGTGAGTGGGTGGGGAAGTGGATTGAGGATCCAGTCATATACAAACTTGGGCCAGCACAGTATAACCCGTATAGTATATTGATATCGAGCTCGCCGCGGTTTCAGATATATGAGAACGAGTTCGGGATGGGGAAAGCGGTGGCGATTCGGAGTGGGTATGCGAATAAGTCCGACGGGAAAGTGATGTTTTACCCAGGGTACGAAGGCGGCGGAAGCATGGATTTGGAGGTTAACCTTCCGCCGGCGACAATGGTGGCGCTTGAATCTGATGGAGAGTTTATGGATGGCCTCGATGGTAAGTGCTGAAGGACAAATCATTAACATTTGTTCATTTTCATGGTGAAGGAGGACAAATTTATTCGAACAGGTGTTCCGCTAAGGCTGTTTTTAGAATAAATTGGTTTTTAGAATAAATTGATTTTTCATGTGATGTATTGTGAAATAATAACATGTCGAACAGGTGGCGCTTGATTTTTCATTATCTTGTACTGCCATTTGATTTAGAATCAAATCAATTATCTTAGTTTGTTTGCATCCCCCCTCCTTTTCCAAAAAATTATTGATGGGTTTTGATGTACCGCTACGTGGTATTTGTTCTGTGGGCTTTCTCGACCATACATTGGTATGAGCACCACGACCAAATATATGGCTGCGAAACGAATATGTGGTGGAAAATATAATTTGAGTGTCACTTGGCGGCAGGGACGAAGCCAGGATTTTATCAATGTGGTGTCGAAAACATGTACTTAAAAATCAAAAGACAAATTGCATTATGAATATTCATTCACTCTACAAAAGACTATAATACTACATAAAAACCTTGTGGTAGCGAGTCTATATAATTCAAGGGGAGGTTGCCACCACCTGTCCCCTGTGGCAGTGCTCCTGAGCACTAAATAGTCACTCTTTCTTTTTTCTCTCTCGGCTCTCCTTCATCACCGAGGTCCTGTTTCAAGTTCCGCCACTGATGACAATGAAGATCCTTCGTGCGCGACGGAAGGCAGTGGTGTTGATGGTCCAACATTGATAGAGGGTGGTGGTAGGTTATGTATATTTTGCTTGCTTTCATCTAAACTTGATGGGGTTTCACTGTGCCTTTTTATTACTTCGATCTGAATCTAGTAGACACTTGGGCATTTTTGATCTTCATCTTTGACATGTACTACTGCTGAAGTTGTTTATGATCTGCTTTATAATGCTAGGAGCTTGAAATTTTAAAAGAAAAAAAAAACCTCAGCAATTCTAGGTTTTGACTACCCGACCAACTCATCAAAAATGCAAAGAAGTGGTGAAGCGATAGGTTACTAAATAAAACACACGCAAAACTACAATAGAAAAAAAAAACACAATTTGACAATTAAGATCCATTGGGTAGGAACACTAGTTGTTGATTAAAACAAGGATTTAGTTCAATTAAGTTCTGAGAGATTTTCTGAACTCATTAAGCTTTTAAATTTAGCTTGCAAGACTCAAGCTAAGGTTGTCATTGTGTCCAAGAAAATTAAGCTACTCAACGTATTTCACTAACTTGGTTTTTTGGCTTTTCACTCTTTTCGAGATAAATGATTCTTTTTACTTGTATCAACTAAAAATGTTCAAAAAATCAAGTTAATGGAACAAGGCCTTGTGTTTCTATCGATTGAAACTAATTTGACGTTGATTCAGCTTTTTAAAAATCATTGCATGAGTTTAATCTGTCAGTTTCAGATACAATATTAGTAGGGGTGAAAGAAAAAAAAAAAGAAAGAACCGAACCGAACCGGTGAACCGGTTAGAACCGGTTTTTTTGTTCGGTTCTTTATGTTACACGGTTCGGTCCGTTTCCCAAAATTGAAATTTATTGAAAACCGGTTCGGTTCTCGGTTTATTGAATTTTTAGGCCGGTTCGAACCGAACCGAACCGGTTTTAATTATATATATATTTTTTATTTTTTTTTGAGAATTTTAATTAGCCATCCTGTTTGAAAATCTTATTTATGTTTCCATCCATAATGTCATCACTAGTTATGTTTACATCTTGGAATTGGGTAATGAGACCATTGTACCCTTATTAACTCTCCCTAAATGCTATTTATCCCATTCATTATCCACAGCCACGTTTGTAATATTGATGATGCACGGTGATCATCAAGCCCCACGTTTGGGGTTGATGCACGGATAACTTGGGATTTACTTGCAGTTTCAATACACTTGCCTAATCAATTTCAAGGATTATCTAATCTCTTTTATCATCAAGATTCCGTTACCATAACAGAAGATAGGAAAGATGCAAATTCAAAAGACTTATCTCCATAATTTCCGTATCCATTAATATATACCATAACTCTCTTCTCTCCCAATCTATGCACCTCCTCTCTCTCTCTTTCAATCCGGTCGTCCTCCGATCAAGCAGGTTCAAGAAAAATTAAACATCTCCCCAAAAGGTGTTTTTTTGCATATGTTTTGTTCTTCCCCCTTTATCTTCTCTCATCCCCAAAATCTAAAAAAATCAATTAAACAACCCACATCAACAATCCCAAACCGATTTTAACCGATCTATCACTCTCTCTTTCTCTCCATATATCGTTTCTATGGATACCCGCGTCGCGCGGAGCCCGGGGTAGACGAGTCCAATCCATTTTGGGTGGCCTACCATAGCCACCGTCGCCCACTTCCGGCACACGTAGCCACCACACCGTCTCCCAGTCAAAAAGAAGTCCCCTGTAGACTTAAAGGGCCCCAACACCATCGCCTTCTGTTCAACCACCGCGATGCCGTCGTCGAGAGTTCATGACTACTCCAAAAATGGAGAAGCCACAGTGGCAGACTATATAGTATGTTAGAGTGTTTTTGCTACGAATTTCTTATTTAGTGGTGATTTTTTTTTTCAATTCAAGGCATGTGCTTTTTCGAAACAGTAAAAATGGTAAACCAATAAATCATATTCATGGTTTCACACGTGCTTTAAAAGATGGTTATTTCACACCGTGAATATGATTTATTGATTTACCATTTTGTTGATTCGTGCTTTAAAAGATGGTTAATTTCATACCATGAATATGGTTTATTGATTTACCATTTTGGCTGAATTGATACAGTAAAAGTAGTAAATCAATAAATCATGTTCACTGTATGAAATAAAGGACATATGAACATGGTTTATTGATTTGCCATACTCGGTGATTTTATACAATAAAAGATGGTTTATTAGTTTATCACTTCGGCACTTCGATGATTATTTTTAATATATCATGTTTCTTACGTAGACTAAGATGGTTAATTAATTTATCCTACTATTTTACATAGTCTAAGATTGTTCAATAATTTATCATGTTTTTGTGTTCATTGTCATAAAAAAAAATTCATGTCACGAGAAAACTTTTTTATTTTTTATTTTGTTTTAAGATTTTAGGTGAGAGTAGGAGAGAGAAGATTAGGGAAGAGAAAGATTTAAAAAGATAGGAGATATATAGTGATTGAGATAAATTAGGAAAAGATTAAGAGAGAGAAATAGTAGGAAAATTAGGAGAGAGAAAGGGTAGTTTGGGATTTATTTGAATTTCAGGATGGAATTATAAGTATTCAAATCTCATAGGATGGAATCATAATGATTTTTTTTGTACGGGATGTCTAATTAACTCCCCCGATTTTTTTAATAGGTATATATACTCCCTTTCCCAGCCGCCCCACCCCATTTAGAACCCTAATTTCCCCAACCCAGTTCGCATAGGCTGGGGCGACTCTCTCTCTCTCTCTCTCTCTCTCTCTCTCTCTCTCTCTCTCTCTCTCTCTCTCTCTCCCTCCCTCCCTCTCTCCCTGTCCGGCGTCCAACTCGTCCATCCCAACCCAGTTCGCTCATACCGTGACGGCGCGACTGTTCCAGCCGCGACTGTTCTAGACTTCGAGATGTAAGTGTTCGAGACTTCGAGATCTAACCTGTTCAAGATCAAGTAAATCTGTAAATGGTAATCTCTCTCTCCAACTGTTCAAGATCATACCCATGATGTGTTTACTGTTTATGAGTTAGGACCCGCCCCAAGTATTGGTTTATTTTGGCATTTTATTTGTGTATGTATATATCAATCTTTTGTGATTTTGATTTTGATTCGTGTATGTAATAACCCAAAAATCCTTGTGTATGTATATAACTTAAGATCTGTGTATGTATATGTATCTTTGATAGTCTGATTCGTGTATGTATAACCCTGAAATCTTGTGATTTTCCCTTATCCTCTTTCTCTCTCTCTGATCCCCTCTCTTTCTCTCCCCGAACCGATCGAACCGACAAAACCGAACCGAACCGGCAGAACCGAACCGAGAACCGAACCGACCTTGCAAAACCGGTTTCGGTTCTCTACTTCTCCTGAACCGATTTTTCCCGGTTCAGTAAAAAAACCCCAGGAACCGGACCGAACCGAACCGGTTTCACCCCTAAATATTAGAAAGTTAGGCCCTCTTATAATATTGGATAGTTCACCACTTACATGTTGAAGCTTTCAAATGAGTTGGTCTTGCTCCAATTCCTTACTTAAGTCAAGAATTGGCTTAACCTGGTTTAAATTGGTTTTTTTGAATGATGTATAATGAGAGAATGACATGTCTCGTAAAACTAAATAAGTCAATAGAAGGCAATTTTGAGGATAAGTAAGAATTTGGAACAAAGATTTTTTTTTTTTCTTGGAACAAAGATTTGAGTTTATTCAATTTATATTTGGCTCAACTAGTGTTAATGTGGACTCTGTTGTAATAACTCCCTAATGAATCAAGGATAGCAATTGGAGTAATTTGCAAAATGGACCCTTTGCAGAGTATTGGGTCAAGTGATCTCTTTTCATGATAGTTGATACCCTTAATTTCAGCCACACAAGCTCGACATAAAACTCTCAACACAAAACAGCCACACAAGCTCGACACAAGGTGAAAGGGTTAGCTTCTGTAAGCACAAAAAACAGTATTCCCCAAAATCTCATTTACAATGAACCCTCCAATTGTTCAAACTATCTCAGAGTGCTTCATAAAACCACAATATCCAGCACTAGCAGAAGAGATAAAGCCTCCAATCCACTTGGCCCCATGGGATCTAACCATGCTCTCGGTGCATTACATTCGAAAGGGTCTTTTGTTCATTAAGCCCCAAACATCAACAAATCATCAAGAAAACCCAGTCAAATACCTACTAGACAGGCTCAAGGAATCCCTCTCTCTCACCCTCGTCCATTTCTACCCACTCGCCGGTCGGCTCGCAACCCTAAAACAAGAAAACCCACCATCTTACTCCGTGTACATCGATTGCAACAATAGTCCTGGAGCAAAATTTATCTATGCAACTGCTAATTTAACTATCTCCGACATTCTTTCACCTGTTGATGTTCCTATAGTTTTCCAATCCTTCTTTGATCACCACAAGGCAATTAATCACAATGGGCATTCGATTTAGCTGTTGTCAATTCAAGTCACGGAGTTAATTGATGGAGTCTTCATTGGTTGTTCAGCCAACCACGCAGTTGTTGACGGAACATCTTATTGGTATTTTTGGGAAATTTTGTCGAACACCTTTCGTGCAGAGGAAAAGATTGCTCAAATTTCTCGCCCACCAATTCTTAACCGTTGGTTTCTTGACGGGCACGGTCCTATCCACAACCTCCCTTTCTCTCACCACGATGAGTTCATTAGCAGATATGAACCGCCCCCGCTTAGAGAGAGAATCTTCCATTTCTCTTCGGAATCCATAGCCAAACTCAAAGTGAAGGCCAATTGTCAAAGCAAATCAAGCAAGATTTCCTCGTTCCAATCCGTATCCGCGCTTGTCTGGAGGTGCGTTATGCGGGCCCGTCGTCTTCCACGCGACCAGGAAACCACTTGCTTCTTCGCAGCAAATAACCGAAGCCGAATGGACCCGCCGTTGCCAAATGAGTATTTCGGTAATTCGGTGATGATATTGACGGGAAAAGCCTCCGTCGGCGAACTGCTCAATCATGGATTATGGTGGGTGGCGTGTCAATTGCACGAGGCGGTGGAGGGCCATTCCGCTGCGGCGGTTCGAGTGGGTGGAGAAGTGGATGGAGCATCCAGTTATATACAAACGTGGGCCGGCACTGTATAACCCGTATGGTTTATTGATCTCGAGCTCGCCGCGGTTTAGGGTGTACGAGAACGAGCTCGGGATGCGAAAAGCGGTGGCGATTCGGAGTGGGTATGCTAATAAGGTGGACGGGAAAGTGATGTTTTACCCGGGGTACAAAGGCGGCGGAAGCATGGATTTGGAGGTTAACCTCCCGCCGGAAACAATGACAGCGCTTGAATCTGATGGGGAGTTTATGGATGGCCTGAATGGTATGTGCTGAAGTACACAAATCATCAACATTTGTTGGTGAAGGATAACAAATCCACAAGCAACACTCCAAACAATGCTTTGGCTCATGATTCGAACATTCTTATTCACACAGAGAGGCCAATAGAAGCGCAGATCATTTGGCAAGATTGGGAGCTTGGAGATTTGGTGGTCATCGAGGATTCGCCGAATCGGTGCGACATTTTATGCTTGAGAACAGCCTGGGAGTCGAGCCATTTAAGGGACTGGCTTTTTTTATTTGCTTGAACTATGTCTTGATTAAACTTATGACTCTTTCTTTTTAATGGCTTAATATTCCAAAGTACCAAAAAAAATCGTTCGGACCAAGGTACGGGTGGTCCGGACCAAGCTTCCTAATTAAACTTATGACTCTTTCTTTTTAATGGCTTAATATTCCGAAGTACCAAAAAACAAAGTCTGAACCCGTCTCCGTTCGTTCGGACCAAGGTATGAGTGGTCAGGACCAAGCTTCCAAAGAGCTATACAATTCTGTTGGACCCGCTCGTCCGGATTAGGAAAGTGATGAACCGGACCAGGAATGCAGACAGCATGCTTTCGAAGTGTTGAGTGATGGTCCGAACAAGAGATGATGCGGCTTGACATATGGCTCCTCTTTCGCACTTCTTCACATCCTCGACGCTTTTAAATCGCTTCAAAACACGTTTTTCGGGTCTTTGAGCATCCGAGGCCTGAAATACCAATAACCAATTAAAGCTAAATAAATAACAACTTGATCGGCCCAACAAAATGCAAATTGGAGGGATTAAACAGGTGCTTTTCAGGGAGTTCAAAAAAAAAAAAAAAAACAGGTGCTTTTCAGCACCTATCACACTCCTCAACTTACATTGTACTAGTCCCTAGCAACTGACAAAACTAAACTACTAAATGAATCCAACTAGAGGGTAGTTCTTTAAAACCCCCGGGCGGCCCCATTACGACTAGTGAAATCTCGCGAGTGTTTTCAGGAGTAATCACCCACAAAATACAAAGGAATTGGATCCTTCAAATGCAACTCAAACCTCACCAACAACCTCTCAAAGTACGAACATGGATGCCAAGTGAGTCAAAGACAAGATATCTCATTCATGGACAGAGAGTAAAACAAGTGAACGTCGTATCCAAACCAAACACAAAAATTTAATCCGCTCACCTACGATCGAATAGAGAATTCTAACATTCATGCGTGTAATTAGAGACCGCACAGAGAAATTTACAAATCTCGAAAACAGTTCACACACTATTGATAGCCCAATATTTCTCTAAACATGCCCCCTTAATTTGAATGATTCATTTTTTTTTTCCCTTCTCATGTGATCGTACAATGCCTGGACCTCTCGGGCTTTCTAATTGACCTCTTTAGCAAGCTTTGGGTCGGCTATCCCTAAAGCCAGATGGTAGAGCACCAGGTTTTAAGAGAACCCTCAGAATTAATTACTCGAGTCCAAAAGGATTAATGGAGAGATCCAAGCTAACCACGTTCAACGGTGCTCTCACAAAGGTCTATCCATCTTTTGGCGCGAATAATCGATTGCAAACCCCGATTGCCCAGTTACTGAATGAACGCCCGGATAAGCATTAACACCAATAGCACGCAATTTTTCTTTTCTTTTCTTTTTTCCAATTGGGAAGGGGTTCTAAAAATTCCATCAAGCAACTCTTACCAAAATATCAGTGACAAGTGTACTAAATTCGATCTTTGGTGAATTCTCAAGTGGATAGTGCGCATGCAAAAGCATGGTCTGCAAGTGACCAAACGTTATCCAACTATAGGTGATACGAACTAATCAGTTCACGGGCTTAAGTCTATCCATGAATTCTTATCAAAACTTCGACTCGCATAACGAACATCCTAGTATTAATCGGCAACCATCGATCGATTCGATCGCAAACAAGTACCCAAATTCCTTGATTCACCCCTTTTTTTTTTTTTTTTTTTTGGGATTTCCAAGACTCTAAGTAGGCACAACTAATGAAGTATTCTCTCCCCCAACTTAGCTCATGCAATGTTCGCATTGAATGCAATACATTAAAATAGAAGACAAGGAACGAAAAGTAAAGAAATAGATCACTCGTGACGGAGAACTAAAAAGGCTAAAGATCATGGGGCAAGACCCCCAACTTGAACACAACTACCTGCACATGTTAGTCCCATACGACAAGAGAAAGAAATAATAACACCCCGATTGGATGAGGGATTATTTTCAGGGGGATAAGTTATGGAGGGGGGATAAAATAAGAGGGGGTATTATTTTTAGAGGGCTGGCCCATATTGATGTGATGTTTATGGAGGAGGGATAAAAAAGTAGATGGTTTGGATGAGGGATTAAACAGGGGGATAACTTTTGACTTGGTTTGGATGTTTTATAAATAAGAAGGGGTAAATGATGGGAAAAACTGTCAAATGACCTTTTTGCCCTTGTGCTGTCCCAAACTTGATTATGCATTATATTAGTATATAATTACAAAACCTAATTTATTTAATTAATTTTGGATAATTTGAAGCTATAATAATTTATTTCATTCAAAATTTATTTTTAAAATAATTTTATTTAAAAATTGTTTTTTTAAATATGTACATTTGAATAGTTGTTTGTCTAGTGTCATGCTCATTGCCTGGTGTCGTGCTCAAGTCGTTTTTTATCCAGTTAAAAATACTTGGACAAGCAAATATCACACACTAATTTGGTGGAAATACAATGACTAATGATGAATTAATTGAGTTGTTGATTGTAGACATTTGGCTTTCACATTGTTCTGCAAAGTTATATGATATGCTCAAATGTGAATGGGAAAGATTTTTAATGATAACAAATGTAGATGATACAAGTATACAATAGCTTTTTAGTTGCAGCATATTTGACCGAGATTGGAGTAACATAAACATGATATATACATTTTTTTTTCCTAATCGGCAACAAAATTTTATTAGAACTCGACAAAGGGTACATCGAGAGAAGAAAAGAAATGCCAAACATATCCAATGAAAAACTGAATAGGAGGCTTAAAGAAAATAAATAAATTTAAAAGCATGGCCCATACATAGCCAAAGCTAGCTATTACAAAGAGAATACAGCATTTTGCGTCCATTCTTAGCAATTGATAATAGCCTTGTCACTTCAGACTAAGATAGCACCAGGAGCTACTTCCGAGCATTTGTAGTGACAAACACTAGATTCCCTAGCTTCCAAAACAACAAAACGAGGCAGCAGCATCCAGAGACAAAACTCCAAGTAGCAACACAAGAGAAACAATCAGTATCAATAGGTAACAAGAAGACCAGTAGCATTCAGTGAACAGAACCTGATCAAAGTCTTGGCTACTTCTATAGTCAAAGCATCACCAAAAATGTTGGCTGAGATTGAAGTACTCTTATACATGCATGCCTAAAATTGTCTATATGTGAACATACACACACACACACACAACTGGGCATAATAGGCTTATTATATGCATCCTTCCTCATGCTTGTTATATGGACACACCTGGACATGCACGATTAAGCCAAAACCCCTGTTGCTGCATTCATCCACACACACACACTGCTCAAACACCCAAGCAACACCTTCTAAAACCACACACAGTTATAGCACTAAAAAACTAGAATGCATCAAAACGAAAGAGAGATTATAGCAGCAAAACCACACCTTCTCACTTTTCTATGTAAATACACGAACACCGCAAAATATGGAAAAAAAACTGCAAACCATAGAGGCGTAGATTGAAATCAAGAACACAGTATACAAAACAAAAAACTCAACTAGTTGCAGCCCAAAAATCCTCGATCGAAATATGTAATAAGTACACAGAAAACCACAATTTCGAACAAAACCCCACAAATTTGTAATGAGTACCCACAGAACAGCCACCAAAATCGAAAAAAATTGCAAACCCTAGTTCGAAATCACGAACACAGTACACACACACAGATCTTGGTCAATTTTCAACCATACCTGGGTGTTCAAGTGAAATCGCCACCAAATTGCCACCAAAACCCTTGTATGTTCGAAGATGGGTTTGCCTAACAGAGATGGCACCGAGTGGCTTCGGAAAGGGGATAACAAGGGGTAAAATCGACAAAAACACTCCCCTCCACAGCCGGATAACTTTTGGGCAGGGTAGAGGGAGCCCAAAAATTATAGGGGAGAAGACCCTCGCAGAGGGATTAGTTTTGAAGGGGTCGAAAGTTATGCCGGAGCTCCTTTCAATTGCCAAACGGGGGATATGAGTGGGACCCTCCTGTTAAGAGGGGGTGAAAGCTTATACGGGGGAGATATCCCCCATCCAAACGGCCCCTAAAGGAAAAATAAACTCAACTACAAAAGAAAAGAAAAGAAAGACATTGTACAACATAAAGTGACCACAACATCACTCATCATGACATCATCACCATCATCAATGTCCTCACCCGAGATGGGATGAGAAGGGATCATGAATAGAATGAGACATTTGAAAGTCTAATGATGACATTTGCATATCTCTATAATTTCAAATTAGATTTACTCCTATTTCTTTGGTCGTTTGGCTGATAATTTCTTTTATACATCATGATTTTGTGTTGCCTAATGTTCTTCATAATCAATAGTTGTTTCAGGCATCTTAATTTGATTAACCGTCCTTTTCTTCCCGTGACAAGCTGGTAATATTGATCATGCCACAAGTATACCAGCAAGGCAGCAACTTAAATTGGTAAATGCTGACTTGGTTTTATTTTTCCAATCTTAATGTGAGTCGTTTTATTTTTTATCCTAATCTGAATCTAAAATTGAGTTCAATCTTCTTTTCATCATGCTTTTGCTTATTAATATAATTTTTTGCATTAGAAATTTACAAATATGATCGAGGTTCTAAACTTGATGGGGTTTCACAGTGCCTTTTTACTACTTTGATCTGAATCTAGGGGACACTTGGGCACTTTTGATGATCATCTTTCACATGTACTATTGCTGAAGTTTTTGTATCTGCTTTACAGTGTATGCTAGAGAGCTTGAAACTTCTAAAGGAAACAAACTCGTAATCCTAGGTTTACAGTGTATGCTATTGTTGATTAAAAACCGCTAGTAGTTGAATGGGGATATCATAAAAACTCAAAGATAGAATCATGTTTTAAAAGACACTGTTCGAGAAAATTAAGTTTTTTAAAGATTTTCTGAAGTCATTGAGTTTTAAAATTTAGATTGCAAGACTCAAGGTAAGCTTGTCATTGTGTTCAAGAAAATTAAGCTACTAGTAACTTGTTTCACTAACTTGGCTTTTTAGCTCAAGATCATTCTCCTCACATTTATCAACTCAAAAAGACCAAAAAGCCAAGTTAGTGAAACAAGGCTTTGAGTTTCGCACGATTGAAACTCATTTGATGTTGGTTCAGTTTTTTAAAACTCATTGGATGAGTTTAGTCAGTCTGTTTCGGAGACAATTAGATAGTTGGGTCCCCTTACAATATTAGATAGTTAATCACTTACGTGTGGAAGCTTATTTAGGTTATGTTTGGCTAAATAAGTTGGCTTAACTTTTTTTTTCGTCTTTATTTGATTTTTTTTTTGCGTTTGTGAGTTTTGCATCGATTTTTTGAGTATTATTGGTTCGTCTCGACGAGATGAATCAAAAAATGTAAGAGATTATGATTAGAACCCTTAATTTTTCAAATAAGATCGAAAAAATTAAGCTTCGGTCATAATTTTTTAGTTTTTTGATTCCTCTAGCCAAGATGAACCAATAATACACAAAAAGTTGATGCAAAACTAAAAAATGTGCAAAAAAATAAATAAAGACGAAAAAGTAAGCCAACTAACTTTTTAGGTCAAACCTCACCTTAGTTTATATTTGGCTCAATAAGTGTTAATGTGGAAGCTTATGCAAGCAGTGACACAACAATGAACAATTAATAAACTTCTAACACATACGTACAGAAACACAACTCTTAACATATATAAATATAATTGTGTAGTTGAATAAGAATCCAGATGATAATATATATTAAAACACTCACGAAATGGACCCATCACCCACCCACTCAAACAAAAAAATGGATACAAATTAATTTGCAAAATGACCCCACTCATCCTCCCTTCTCCGAAATTGCTTGTGAAATAAAGATGATAAGAAATAGGAAGAGTTTCCCGCAAAATATCTAGGAAAGAGAATTTGAACCGTTCATTTTTTCTTATTTGGACGTTTTCAGGGAAAACTTTTCCAGTATCATAATATTTTTGTTGAGAAAATCCTATTGGCAGAGTTTTGGGTCATGTGATCTCTTTTCCAGATACCCTTGATTTTTCAACCACAAACTCGACATAAAACTCGGTACAAAACAGCCAAGTTTCAATTGAACCAAGGTGAAGGAAAAGAGTGTTCGATCTTCAAAATCTCATTTACAATGTGTAGGTTCGGTTTGTGGTTACAGTCAATTAATTACCTTGGAGAGGCAAACAATAGCTAACAATTGAATCAGGAATAAGAGAGTGTGTAAAGGGGTAAAGGATTAAGCCAAATATACAGAAAGAGAAGGCAGCAACGTTCAGTCCATTCCCATTTGGATCATCATTGTCCTCGAATCACAGTCTTAGAAGAAAGATGTGCTCGCGAGCACTAGCAAGAACAGAGTCCTTGTTTCCAGAGCTCTGAGTCACCTTTCCTTTCTAAGTTTTCCGTGCTCCTTAGACGAATGAATCTCTCGATCTCTGTCTCTGGGATTTATGAATGAATGTCTCATATTTATAGGGATCCACACCCAATCATGGGGCTGCAGACATTTCCCCAATAACATGATGACACGTGCTCTCTCCGTATATTCGGGCGACGTGGGTGATGTCACTGGCCGTTAGGAAGCTTCCATTAGATCGTACCAGTGCATCGTTTTCCCTTCGTCGCGACCCTTAATCCCTTAAAGCCACCATGCCACTTGTTTCTCCCCTATTCCCGCTGTGTTGGGTATGGTCGCGAGCCCTTTAGCTCGCGCCAAGACCTCTTTCGAGCTCTCATCGACTTCCCCATCCCTGCCTTTTGGTCATGTACAGTCGCGAGCTCGGTTCGCGTGCTTGTGTGAGTGTTCGCTCTATCCCGTCGCGTTGGTCCTCTTCTCTGAGGTCCTTGCGAGGGGTGAACTTCTTCTTAGTAGCACTTCCCTTGTATAGGGCACCCCTTTGGGTGTCTTTAGTTACTGCTATGTCCTCCCGCGAGGTCGTCTCCTCGCGGTGGGGCTCTTCCTCGATCCTCTGGTTTGATTGGTGATGACGTGTCCGTTGAATCTTATCGAGCCACGTGGATAGCTATAATTGGTTGTTCAACGCCTCATCACCTTACGCGACCTTTCCTACATATGCCCCTCGCGCGGCGTGATTCCATGCGCGCGTGGTCTCATCTGCGCTCTGCGCGCGTGCGACGTCGGCGAGATCCCGTCGTTTTAGCATTCCCCTCCGAAAGATGGCGGTTTCCCAAACTTCGAAGTTTTGTTGCAGGCCGATTGGACTGCTGGAGCCATTCCGACCGTTGAGGCGGGGTACTTGGCCTATAAATACCCGTTGTGAGAGGGTTTAAAGTTTCCTTCACTCTTTCCACACTCCTCTCGAGTTAATCTCAATGACTCTCTCAATCCTTCCTTGACTCTCAAGCCTTCCTTCTTCCTCCACTCTACGAAACCCTAGTTTCTTCATTCAAGCACGTCATGACTCGATCACGAAAGAACGAGTCCGATACCGAGGCTCTTCGGCCAAGACCGCCCCTCCTACTAGCGAATGGAGGAGGGCTCCGTTTCGAGGCCTCGAAGGCGATGTTTTCTACGGCTAACGTTCAAAATTACGTTCCTCTCGGTGGTAACCCCAACACCCAGATACCTTACAATTTTTGATGAAGTTGACGCCTCGGGCGGATATGGTCGATCCGTCTTCACTTTGGTGAGGCTAAGGATCGAGAGGGGAGATTTCCCTTTCTCTCAAGTTCAATACAAGGCCATTCAACCTCCAAGGGATTGGGGTGATTGGGTGGCCACGATTCTTGATAATTCTCGAGCACGGAAAACCCTAGATGAAGTGGGTTTATTGAAGACCGTGCAGCTCTCGCGGTATCTCGTCGCGAGTCGTCCTCAACGCGATCTTGACTTCGCGGTGTCTCGCTGGAGCACAACCAGCCATACTTTTATCTTCCCTTTTGGAGAGGCTGCCCCAACTCTTCTTGATACGAGAGATTCTCATGGCCCTTCCCACTCGCGGCGATTATCACTACGACCACCGCCCACCTTCCATCGACGTTAAATCGGTGGTCGATTTCATAGAAGTGGATTTTAAGAAGGCGGGCGAGTTTGGTTCTCGCTACGATGCCTGGGAATCTACGATCCCCTCAAAAGCTAACAAGACGACTTGGGGTTCTGGCGGCGATTTTGGTTCCGTGATATTTCTACCGTCGAGGTGGATGGAAAGTTTGCCATGACAATGAGTTCTTATCATGGAGGTCCGCTATCTCTTGCGGTCTTCCTCGTTCGGCTCTTCCCTCTTTCTTTTCCCCGACCTTCCACACGAGGGACCTCGTCGCGAGATGATTCCTCTCGCGCCATTCTCGCGTCGGGAAAAGGCTTCCCTTGGGCCCCATGTTTCTGGCCATTTTTATCACCAAACGGATCGCACTTGTTCAAGATTTCGGCGTTCGATGGGGAGGTACGAGATCACTTCCATGATCCACATCCCCTT
This sequence comes from Vaccinium myrtillus, assembly GCA_016920895.1. Taxonomy (NCBI): domain Eukaryota; kingdom Viridiplantae; phylum Streptophyta; class Magnoliopsida; order Ericales; family Ericaceae; genus Vaccinium; species Vaccinium myrtillus. Next base: position 25,703 of record JADGMU010001100.1, on the reverse strand, counting down.
CCTCCTTGCTTTCTTCTATGAATACTTTCCAAAGGCTGCCCCCACTCCCCACGATCTTCCTCCTTTGAAGAGTGTTCGGTGAGGAATTCTGCTGGAGACATTGTCCTCGATGGTAAGAACATGCCCGTCATTCGACTGAGCGAGAGACTACCAAGGATCATGAGGTGGAGCAGGACTCCTGCGAGCCATCTATTCGAGGACTGGTGCGACGAAGTAACTTCTTTCGACCCACGTCCCTATGAGAAAATTGTTGATGGTTCGATAGCCTCTGCTGTCTTCCTCGAGGACACCGTTGTGAAGTTTCAGAGTAGCAATATCCGATCGCACAAGCTGAATTTCCTCGCATGGGTTACCCCCAGCTATCTCCCAACTTTATCTGCTGAGGGTCCCCTCATGGTGTTGTACAGAGCTGACAGGCTTCAGCTACAATTTGGGTACGACCAAGGCGTCCCTCGCGAGCCTCCTTCTCCGCCCCCGGACTTCGTCGCGGGGATCCGTCGATTCCTAAAGTCGTTCAATCGCGAGCTCTCCGCGAATTATGGGGGCGAGAGGATCATTCCCAGCTCCTTTCGCAAGGCTGTCTTCACCCCAGAAAACAGGGTATACTGGGCAAGGAACTTACAATCTTTCCAGAATTTTGTCCGGACCCCAGCGGTGGTGTCCTCCGCGGAACCCATCACGAAGAGGGATCTGACCCTGCGGTCTTTTAAGCCAGGGAAGGATCCTAACTCGCGAGCCCCCAATCATGTTGGGTAAAGGGGACTGTGGTTCCATTTGATGTGATCAATGCCATTCCTATCCAGAAGATCCGTCCTGCAGATCGCCTGACTGCTCCCACACCATCTCGTACTATTACAAAGGACAAGAGGAAGGCTCGAACCCCTCCTCAGCTAGGGCCAGCTCCGAAGAGACCCAGGGTCAGATGTTTGTCTTCTCTTCTCCCTCTTTCCTTCTAGCCCTTCGTGTTTTGCTGATCCGCTATTGTTTCTTATCTTTCAGGGTCCTCCGCGGAAGGGTCGAACAATGACAGAATCTCCCCTTTTCCTCGCGGAGCCTTTGTCCGAAGCTGAGCCCATGGCCCAGACTGATCAAAGTGATTCTTCTAACCATTGAATATATGCTTTGCAGTTTCACTTCTTTTTTGTATACTAATGAGACTTGTGTGTTTCCTTCCAGGCGAGAAGGCTCAATCGTCCAAAACTACCGCTGACGCTGGCAAGGACGTGCCTCTTGCGAGCCCTTCTACTCGCGATGCGGACAAACAAGCTACTTCAGACGTTCCCCTTTCGGGGGGACCTTCGAAAGAGCTTTGAGACGAAGGAAGGCTGCGTCGGGTTTGTTTTGAGGACAAAGTCAAGATGCCTTGCATGTTGATGAGTTCAATGCTATGGACATCGCGAGTGACATCGCGAAGGAGGTTGTGAAAGAGGTCGGGGGTTCTAGTGGCCAACTAGAGACTCCCAAGGAAGTGGAGGGGTCAGAGGAGAAGGCCGCGACCACGAATAAGGAGCCTGCCCAAGAGATTGATTCACCGGCGGCTCTCCTAGGGGCTGATCTCTTCCTTCATGATCCCGAGTCTTGTCAAGGATGTTGCTCCAAGGAGGAAGAAGAAGAAATTGGCGAAGAAGGCCGTCGCACCTTCCTCTTCCTCTTCGCATGAAAGAACTCCGTCGCCCCTTCGCCCGCGAAGAAGACGTAGTGGACATACCCTCCTCGACGGAGAAAAGCATTCCCGATCCCGACCTGTTTTTGAATCAAACGTCGGTGAAAGCTCGGATATGGATGATCTTGCTTTGAGGGTAGTGAAGGGAGTGAGGAAAGCGAAGACGTGTCCGAGGCTCCCAAGGTAAGTCCGGCGGTGATGTTTTTGCGGGTTGGAGACATCGTACGTCTTCCTTCTTTTACCCCTTCTAAATTGCTAACATCAAGCCATCCTTCGATTGAGCCACTTCGCGAGTGAAGACCGGGAGAGAAGCTACCGTGCGAAAGTTTCAAGCGATCTTTGATCACGGGAAGAAACTACCGGAGGATCGGGGAATGGAAGCCAATCCCAAGCTCGGGAAGAGGCATCGGGCCTGGACTTTCTAAACATTCCTTGTTCCACCGATGCACGGGCGTACCTCGTTGGAGTGTCTGGGCTCGCAATGTCCCTATCCTTCGTGTCATTCAGGAGCATTTTCCCTTACGTTTGCAAATTTCTCTGCCAGCCGTCTCGTGGGTGGCTCACTCCTCGACGTTCTTGGCGGGATAGTATTATCCTTGCAAGAGACAAGTGTGAGGGATTTTTCTGAGGAGAAGTATGAGGACATGACCTCCTCGATTACTGATATGGAAACGTTTGGCCTCGACCTCCAGTGGCTCCGCGATCGTTTAGAGCAAGTTCGTTCTCTGAAGGCAGTTTGTTATCTGCGAGCTGTTCAAGATTCAGGCCAGTGAAGCTCAAATTGCTGAGGCAAAAGAGACGTATGAGAAATACAAGCAATTGCTCGCGGATGCCAAGGAGAAGGTCTCTGCCTTGAAAGAGGGTCACAAGCTGTTGCTCGAGGATCATAAAGCCCTGGAGGCCATTCCAAAGATCTCGCTGACTGATGCAGAGCCTGTTCTTCCATCTTCTGACTTGTTCTCTCAGAAATTTGTAAAGTAGCTAGGCCCTTTTTTTTTTTATTTGAAGTGCAAGCCTTTCCCTTGTAGGGGAAGCAAACTTTTGTATTTACAACATCAATGGTAATGGAATCTTTTTAGAACTCTGTCTATGACCTATTGCTGTTATTGTTTTTGTATGGTCGTGTGCGGCAAAGGGCAAATTTCCCTTGTGCACATCTTATGCCTTTGTGTTTCCCCTCTTATTCGCGGACCTGTTTCCTCTGAGGGCCTTGGCATTTGGTTACACTAGGGTTTCCCTTCGTGAGGTCTTGTTGCTTTCCAACTTTTGAAAGTTAGTGATTCCAAAGAATTTACTCTGGTTCCCAATCATTCGTGGGGATTCGGCCGTCGCGAGGGTCTCTATTCCAAAGGAAGAAATTTCCTTGGTCCCTTTTCGCAACATTTAGAGGCCTTGAGCGTAAGTGAGTACTTTGTCTTGTACTTTTTTCACCTCGCGAAGGGTGGAATTTCCCCCTGTGCTGACAACATTTGTGCCGCGAGGTCATCACTGTGGATGCCTGATTTGTTCTACCATTTTCCTTTATCATATTCCCAGTATGCTCCAATGAATATCTTTTGAAATATCATTTATAGAACACATTTCCGAGATAAAAAAGGGGTAGTGATTCCAAAGAATTTACTTTGGTTCCCAATCATTTGTGGGGATTCGGCCGTCGCGAGGGTCTTTATTCCAAAGGAAGAAATTTCCTTGGTCCCTTTTCGCAACATTTAGAGGCCTTGAGCGTAAGTGAGTACTTTGTCTTGTACTTTTTTCACTTCGCGAAGGGTGGAATTTCCCCCTGTGCTGACAACATTTGTGCCGCGAGGTCATCACTGTGGATGCCTGATTTGTTCTACCATTTTCCTTTATCATATTCCCAGTATGCTCCAATGAATATCTTTTGAAATATCATTTATAGAACACATTTCCGAGATAAAAAAGGGGTAGTGTTTTCATTCATAACTTCGATCCATATTTCTTTGCCTCAAGGGTAGGGGATCAATACCCAGGGCTACATTTGATTGCAAAGTAAAGTCTTTTGAGAAAATAAGCGAGAAAATGACGTAAGGTTGCGAGAATGGACCTACTTTCATTAAAGCTAGCCCATATCATGGGTAATACTTCTTGATGTACTTCGCGTTGATGGGCCTGTGAGGAATCCGTCGGCCGACTCTCGCGAGCTGTAGTGTCCACTTTCTGCAGCTTTAATCACCTCGTAGGGACCTTCCCATTTTGGTGTGAACTTTGGCAGCTTTAGGTTCTGCATGACCCCGGCAACTGACTTCCATACCAGGCTTCCCACCTTGAATTCTCTCGCGACCACACCTTTGTTGTAGTACTTGGCCACAGACTGCCAATACTTTTCTTGATTTTCGGCCGCGATCTCCCTTCTTTCGTCTAACGCCTCGAGATCAGCCCTTCGCTCCCCTTCAGTTACTTCAGTGGAGAGCGCGAGACGTGCAGAAGGCACACTTATTTCTGCGGGCAACACTGTCTCTGCTCCATACACCAAACTGAAGGGGCTCATTCGCGTAGACTTCCTCTTAGCTGTTCTATAAGCCCACAAGGCAATTGGGAGGTGCTCGGCCCAGGCTCCTCCTTTCTCATCCAGGTGCTTGCTCAGAATCCTGACAATGGACTTGTTGGTAGCCTCGGCTTGCCCATTTCCTTGAGGGTAATGGGGAGTCGAAGTCTTCTGGGTGATGCCATAGGACGCGAGCAACCTTTTTACTTGTTTATTGACAAATGGAGTGCCATTATCTGAGAGGATAACCTTAGGGATTCCAAATCTGCAAATGATATTTTCTTTAATGAAGTTGGCCACCACGTCGCCCGTTGCACGCTTCAAAGGAACTGCCTCTACCCATTTCGTGGTAATTTCTGTTGCCACCAGAATCCACTGGTTACCTCGCGAGGAGGGATGAATGGGACCAATCAGGTCCATTGCCCACGTATGAAAAGGGTAAGGTGCTCGAATATGGTGTAGCTCAACAGAGGGAGCATTTACCTTGTCCCCATGCTTTTGGCAGGCGTGGCATCTCCTCACATGGCCCTTGCAATCCCCTTCCATTCTTGGCCAATAGTACCCGAGGTGGGTGATTTGCTCATATAGCTTTCTACCTCCTGGATGTTCCATCTCATGTACCTTGTGCAAAACCTCTTCTGCTTCATTATTGGATAAACACTTGAGGGGAATATGGTCAAGGGTCCTTCTGTATAGCTGATCATCTTTGACAAAGAATCTCTTCTCGCATCGTTGCACTTCTCGAATGCCGCCGCGATCCATGGGGAGGGCTCCTTCCTTCAAGTAATCAATGTATTTCGCCTCCAACTGTTTCTTCGCTAGAAGTTGCATTCATGCTCGATTTCGTGAAGTGAACAATCGGGACATTCCTTGAGCGGGGTCGTCGCGGCGTCTCCCTTCATCGAAGGCCAGTAGTACCCTTGACGCTGAATTCTCCTGTATAGCGCTATGTCGTTTTCTCCACAGGTTGCCTCATGGATTTGCTTCATTTTCTCCTTGGCCTCTGCATCATCGATGCACCTCGCGAGCCATCCCTGGGGACCGCGAAAGTACAGCTCCCCTTTTAGGATGGTAAATTGTGATAGAGACATCATAGGAATTACTCCACAGCCCGTCGCGATCTGCGTTTTAATGGGGTCTCGCCAATCTTTTTCCTTGGAGCTTTCTTTTTCTTCAACGAATGAGGGCTCAGTCTTCCTTGTGATCTCTATGGCCACAGTACTCCCTTCAAATTCTGTCTTAGCACCCAAAGTGGCTAATGCATCGAAACTGTTCTCGGACCTGGGCTTGTGAATGATGCTGATATCATCAAAGTCTTTCCTGAGTCTTTGAACAGTTGCTCTGTATGGTGCGAGATTAGCTTCCTTTAGGGCGTAGACGCCCTCGCTCTGCAAAATTATAAGTTTTGAATCCCCCACAATTCTGAGTCTTTTGATTCCTTTCTCTCTGGCCGCGAGTAGTCCTAGTATAAGTGCTTCATATTCAGCTTCATTGTTAGAGCACTGGAATGCTAATTTGTATGACAGGTACTCCTTCGCGCCGCTATCACTTTGCAACGTGACACCTGCCCCGGCTGAATTACCTCCTGTTGCCCCATCGAAGCCTAGAGTCCAGCTTTCCAGCTCATGGCTGGCCGCTAGTGCTTCGAAATCATCTCCTGGTAGTGACTCTCCCAATGGTTCACACTCCCCACTAGGGAATTGGGCCAATAGATCCGCTAGAGCTTGGCATTTGATTGCTCGAGGCACCGTGCATTCAATATCGAATTCTGCCAGGGTTAGCAACCACTTGGCGCGCCCTTCCGTTAAGAATCCCAGGGCGAGATAGCGAGTACCGCATAGGGTCATTTACGTCACGAGCCGCACCTTGAATGAGAGGAAATAGTGCCTAAGCTTTTGTCTTTGTAAAAACAAGCGCTAGGCAATGGCGTTCAATTGGTGTATAGCGTTCCTCTTGCCCCTTGCACTTTTCTCGCGATGTAGTACACGGCTTTTCAATTCCTTCCACTTCTTGGGCCAAGATGGTGCCCCAATTGACCTCGCGGTAGATGTTAGATATAAGATCAGTGGCTTTCCCTTCTGTGGAGAGACCATTGTCTGAGGTGAGGCCAGGACATTCTTGACTTTCTCAAATGCCAATTGGTGCTTATCCTTCCACTCGAATTTGACCTTGTCTTTCAACAAATCACCCAAAGGTGCAGTTATTTCTGCCAGAGCAGGGATAAACCTTCTTAGATAGGAGACCTTCCCCAAGAATCCCTTGAGGGATCTTTGGGAGTGGGGAGGGGGCATGGTTGAGATGGAGCGGATCTTGGATTCATCTGCATCAATGCCATGTCTGAGCACCAAAAAGCCCAAGAATTTTCCGTCTGTGACACCAAAGGCACATTTAAGGGGATTCATCCTCATGTTAAACTTTCTGCACCTTTTGAACACTCCTTCGAGGTCTCGCAGATGCTCCGTTCTGCATTTTGACTTCGCGACCAGGTCATCGACATAGACTTCTACAGAATGATGAATCATGTCGTGGAAGATTGCTGTCATGGCCCTTTGATAGGTTGCGCCAGCGTTTTTAAGCCCAAATGGCATCACGGTATAGTAAAAATTCCCCAAAGGGGTTCTAAAAGCAGTCTTCTCTGCGTCCTCAGGTGCCATTTTAATTTGATTGTATCCACTGAACCCATCCATGAATGAAAACATTTCATGGCCGGCAGTGATATCAACCAAGGTGTCAATGTGAGGCAATGGCATTTCATCCTTTGGACAAGCTTTATTAAGGTCGCGAAAGTCCTCGCAGACCCTAATTTGGCCGTTCTTCTTCTTTACTGGTACAATATTGCACAACCATGTTGGATATTGGATTGGTCGGATGAATCCTGCACTCCTGAGCTTTTCCACTTCTTCCTTGATCTTTTCTTCCAAATCTGGGTGGTACTTCCTCTGAGGCTGCTTCACGGGCTTGGAGTTTGGAAATACGTCGAGATGGTGACTTACCAGTTTTGGATCCAAGCCTGGCATCTCGTTGTAGTGCCAAGCAAACACATCGCTGTATTTGCGAAGCAGAGCTACCAAATTAACTCGAGCATTAGGCTCCATAGATTTGCTAACGAATACTGGCCTCGCGGTGCCTTCTCCATCCCTTAGGTCGATTTCTTCAAGCTCTTCTGGTTGGGGTTTTGGCCCGTCTTGCATACACTCCGGAGCTGGCTCGGGTTTATCAATTATCCCCACCTCTTCCCCTTTTCCTTCAATGTCGCGGGGGTCAGAGGCTTCATAAACGCCTACTGACCCTTCGCACCGTCATAAGTGGTACACAGTTTTCCCCCCTTCGCTAGTCTTCGTGATTTTGCGAGGGGTCAATCTGTCGAACACTGTGGGGCGCTTTGCGGGGACTGGTTCTAATGGCTCGCCTTTGATATTTTCCCACTTCGGAATTTTTATCCCGATGGGACTCGCGGTGACAGCTTCGCAGGCCTCCTCGACTTCAGAAAAGTACACAGCGTCAGAAAGGTGGGCCTCGCAGACCTCGAAAGGCCTTTCAGTGGCAGGTACAGTGATTTTCTTCCCAGCCCAGATGCCCTTAAGGCATTGATGATAGCTCGATGGGACCACTGCATACTTGTGCATCCATGATCTTCCCAAGATTACGTGGTAGTTGGTTGGTCCTTCAATGATGTGGAACTTTGTTGGTGCACGAATGGGCCCAACCGCGAGGTCTAGCACAATGTACCCTAGGGATGGTTTTTTCTCTCCTCCAAAACCAACTATCCCTACCAACGACTTGATGATTCGTGGCTCCGGGATATTCAATCTTTTCAACGTCTCGAGGGGCATAATATTGATTGATGCCCCTCCGTCCAGAAATGCTCGCTTGAGCTCCATACCGTTGATGTAGGCAGTGACAAACAAAGGTCTGTTGTGGGGAAATGGCACCCTCCTGTCTGCGTCTGAGAAGGAGATGGCGTTAGAATCCTCACGGATGGTCCTCGCGACCGAGCCACCTTCCACCACACATGCTTCCTGGCTCTTGTTAGCCAATGCTAGTATTGCCCTGGTCATTTCCACCCTTACGTTGGGGGTAAACCCCAATCCATCAAAGAAGGTTTTGAACTTGTGGCTTTTAGACAAGATCTGATGTCTTTCTTCTTCATTCACCTCCACAGTGGGCTGATCATAGCTGGCAATTTCCTCGATGTGATCATAGAAGGAGGTCATGTAAACCTCCTCAACATCGTCCTCCATATCATACATGAAGTCGTAGTACCCCCCATTATAGCATTCTGCCATCGCGGCCCCTTCCTCGTGCTGAGGGTAGGGCCTGTCGCGAACGTCTCTGTTTATGCCCACTCTTAACTCATTGTTATCTTGCTTCCTTTTAAAAATTTCTTTGAGTGTCCAACAGTCACTCGTAGGGTGTTGCACTCTCCTGTGAAAGATGCAGTACCTTGGGTTTGCACGATCTTGCTGAGAAGGCTGCACATTAACTTCTGGGAGTTTCAAGCATCCATCCGCGACCCATGCGTTAACGAGATCTACGACCTCTTCTACGCTGCAGGGATATGGAGGTGCATCTCGCGCTCGGTCCTTGTAATCTTTGAAAGATTTGATCCTCTTCTTGGGGTTGCCATCACCCCCGTGGCTGGCTGCGAGACTTGCGCGGAGGCCGCGATGCAATCCCTCCAGCTTTGCTCTTCCACGTGGTCTTTGGTACGTCCACATCAACAAAGATGCACGAATATTAAATGCCGCTTCCATCAAGGCGAAAAATGTTTGGTACTTTCCATTGATCAAATGCTTCTTATATTCCTTAATCATGCCTAGAAGGCGATTTCCACCGACGTTTTCTCGGAACGGCTCATGGCACCGACTTTTTGTCTTGGAACCTTTTGATGAAATCAATGATATCCTCTGTCGCCTTCGCTTCTCGTTCACGAGGTTTAGCGAAGTGATCTTCTCTATCACTTGGAAAAATTTGGTGTAAAACAGATTCACCATTTCCTCCCAAGTGTTTACTGAGAGTGAGGCTCGAGGTTGACATACCAAGTGTATGCACGAGCAAAGTGAGGACTTGGAAAATTCTCTCAATCGAAGGTTGGGATCTTGCGAATGGACACCCAACGTCTCAATAAAGCGGTGAACATGCTCCCGAGCACTTCCTTCCTTCCCATCAAACTTAACAAATTTCGGTGGCACATATCCTTCGGATATGGCATGGCCATTATCACAATGGGGTATGGTGGTTGAATCTCGGGATTAGGCGAGTTGGCGAGTTGCTTTAGCCTTTTCTTGTTGCGGCAAGGCTTGGACGTCTCGCCAAGGTGAGAAATCTTTGGTGGTCAGTGGGATAATACCCCCAAGAATCGGTATGCCCGAGTCTTTACTTGTGCCATAAGGTTATGTCCATTTGGTGGTGGTGGTGCCGCAGGTGGTATTCCGTTGAGTGTTGAGGTGACCCACCGGTTTCCCTCTGCACCATTTGGTGGGGGCACTTTGTGGAGCCATCGGTGTCGCGCCAGACCATCACCGCCCGAGTAAGCCGAGTTATGGCCAAAAGCAACCGAGTCCGCCATCTTGCATCTGCTTCTTTGTCCATCTCGATGGTCTTAAGAGTTTCGGCATTAGCGACGAGAATTTGTGTATTATCGAGCTCTTGAATTTCTTCTAGAACGGGTTGACGTTCCATTGCTCTTTGTCGAAGAGTTTCAATGGCATAAGAGATTACGGGAAGAAGAACGTGCGTTTGCGAACCACTTTGTTGATTTTGTAAACGGCTTCTTGTGTCAACCATCAGCTATGAAAGCCTCCCAGAGTCGCCTTATGTAGGTTCGGTTTGTGGTTACAGTCAATTAATTACCTTGGAGAGGCAAACAATAGCTAACAATTGAATCAGGAATAAGAGAGTGTGTAAAGGGGTAAAGGATTAAGCCAAATATACAGAAAGAGAAGGCAGCAACGTTCACTCCATTCCCATTTGGATCATCATTGTCCTCGAATCACGGTCTTAGAAGAAAGATGTGCTCATGAGCACTAGCAAGAACAGTCCTTGTTTCCGAGCTCCGAGTCACCTTTCCTTTCTAAGTTTTCCGTGCTCCTTAGAGACGAATGAATCTCTCGATCTCTGTCTCTGGGATTTATGAATGAATGTCTCATATTTATAGGGATCCACACCCAATCATGGGGCTGCAGACATTTCCCCAATAACATGATGACACGTGCTCTCTCCGTATATTCGGGCGACGTGGGTGATGTCACTGGCCGTTAGGAAGCTTCCATTAGATCGTACCAGTGCATCGTTTTCCCTTCGTCGCGACCCTTAATCCCTTAAAGCCACCATGCCACTTGTTTCTCCCCTATTCCCGCTGTGTTGGGTATGGTCGCGAGCCCTTTAGCTCGCGCCAAGACCTCTTTCGAGCTCTCATCGACTTCCCCATCCCTGCCTTTTGGTCAGGTACAGTCGCGAGCTCGGTTCGCGTGCTTGTGTGAGTGTTCGCTCTATCCCGTCGCGTTGGTCCTCTTCTCTGAGGTCCTTGCGAGGGGTGAACTTCTTCTTAGTAGCACTTCCCTTGTATAGGGCACCCCTTGCTTGGGTGTCTTTAGTTCTGCTATGTCCTCCCGCGAGGTCGTCTCCTCGCGGTGGGGCTCTTCCTCAGTCCTCTGGTTTGATTGACTGATGACGTGTCCGTTGAATCTTATCGAGCCACGTGGATAGCTATAATTGGTTGTTCAACTGCCTCGTCACCTTACGCGCTGACCTTTCCTACACAATGAACTCTCCAGTTGTTCAAACTGTCTCCGAGTGCTTCATAAAACCACAATATCCAGCAGAAGAGATAAAGCCTCCAATCCAGTTGGCCGCCTGGGACTTATCCATGCTCTCACTGAATTACATCCAAAAGGGTCTTCTGTTCATTAAGCCCCAAACAACAACGAATGATCAAGAAAACCCAGTAAAATCCCTCCTAGATAAGCTCAAGGAATCCCTCTCTCTCACCCTCGTCCATTTCTACCCGCTTGCCGGTCGGTTCGCAACCCTTAAACAAGAAAACCCACCTTCTTACTCCGTCTACATCGATTGCAACAATAGTCCCGGAGCAAAATTTATCTATGCAACTGCTGATTTAACTATCTCCGACATCCTTTCACCTGTTGATGTTCCTGTAGTGGTTCAATCCTTCTTTGATCATGACAGGGCGATTAATCATGATGGGCATTCGATGTCGTTGTTGTCAATTCAAGTCACGGAGTTAATTGATGGGATATTCATTGGCTGTTCAGCCAACCACGCAGTTGTTGACGGAACATCTTATTGGCAATTTTGGGAACTTTTGTCGAAAACCTTCCGTGCACAGGAAAGGAATGCTCAAATTTCTCGACCGCGAATTCTTAAACGATGGTTCCCTAACGAGCACGATACCATCCACAACCTCCCTTTCTCTCACCACGATCAGTTCATTAGCAGATTTGAACCACCCCCGCTTAGAGAGAGATTCTTCCACTTCTCTTCGGAATCCATAGCCAAACTCAAAGCGAAGGCCAATTGTCAAAGCAAATCAAGCAAGATTTCCTCGTTCCAATCCGTATCAGCGCTTGTCTGGAGGTGCGTTATGCGGGCCCGTCGTCTTCCACGCGACCCGGAAACCACTTGTTCCTTCACGTCAAATAACCGAAGCCGAATCGACCCGCCGCTGCCGAATGAGTATTTCGGTAATTCGGTGATCATATTAATGGTAAAAGCCTCTGTCGGCGAAATGCTCGATCAAGAATTAGGGTGGGCGGCGTGTCGATTGCACGAGGCGGTGGAGGGCCACTCCGCTGCAGCGGTGCGAGAGTGGGTGGAGAAGTGGATGGAACATCCAGTTATATACACACGTGGATCGGAACTGTATAACCCTTATGGTTTACTGATCTCGAGCTCGCCGCGGTTTAGGATGTATGAGAACGAGTTCGGGATGGGAAAAGCGGTGGCGATTCGGAGTGGGTATGCTAACAAGTTGGACGGGAAAGTGATGTTTTACCCTGGGTATGAAGGCGGCGGAAGCATGGATTTGGAGATTAACCTCCCGCCGGAAACAATGGCGGCGCTTGAATCTGATGCGGAGTTTATGGATGGCCTGAATGGTATGTGCTGAAGGGCACAAATCGTCGTTTTCCAATTATGCTACTATTAGGAGTTCAAAAAAAAAAATTATGCTACTATTAGTACTTGAATTTGGATTTGGAATCTCTCAAAGAACTTACGCAGAGTTTTCCGTTTGATTTTAGCAACAAATTTTAGCAAATGAGTCCATCAAGTGCTAAAATTTGGGTTGATTAGTACTTGAATTTTGATTTGCAATCTCTTATGAACTAGATTGGTGGGGCGAAATTTGTACGATATTGAATTATTGATATTATGCACGAAAGTATGGTTTTTTTTTAATCCAAAATTTCACCCTTTTTTTTTTATTGAAACATAATGAATTTGTATCGGGTATGGTAGCAATACAATAGAGTATCTCCAAAAAGCCATATATATGGCTTCTAACGCTAAAATTTAGGCTCCGTTCCGCTAAAAAAAAAACAATTTTGTTTCAACTCATTAACTATCTCATTCTATTAATAAAAAACCACTTAGTTTTTTTGCAAAACTAAAAACTAAAAAAGCATTTACCCAAAAAAAAAAACAAAAAAGTCAAAAAACTAGTTAGTGGAACAAGTTAGTTTTTTTTGCAAAACTAAAAACCAAAAAACTAGTTATTGGACAAGTTAGTTTTTTTGCAATACTAAAACATCCAAAAAAACCAAAAAGTTAGATCCCTCTAAAGGCCTACTACTGCCTTGAGAGTTTCTCTCTCTAAAAGTTAGATCCCTCTAGGGTTTTTTGCCCATTTTCTGCCGACCCTTTTTTTCCGGCCACTTTCTTGTTTCCTTCGTCTCCCTTCCCTTCTTCTTTTCTTTGTTTGTTTGATTTCCTGAGGGGTGGGGCTGCCGCCCCCCTCGCCCCACCCCTCCTCCGCCTATTCCATCGGCAGGATTCCCACCTACAACCCATGGCCGTCCACCAAACCTCACCTCACATCCGTTCCTTGCCCTGCCACCAAACCCCACCTCTCTTCCGCCCCACCTCTCCACACCTCAGATCTACAATCCCTCCCCCCCTTCAATACCTCCATCCCTCTTTTCCGATCCTTCCTTTTTCTACCCTTTCTTTGGTCGGTATGGTTCCTGACGACGACGGGTTGTTTTTGGGTATCTTTGCCCCCCCTCGCGGCTAATAAAGCTCCCTAATGCCATGGGCGGCGGCTAGGGGAACGGGATCTTGCCCGGGGAAGCGACTGGTCGACTAACTCGTGGAGACTCGGTGCAACTCGCCATACTCAGTGAGGCAACTCGTGGAGAATTGGTCTTTACCAGTTTCTGGGTTATTCGAAGCAGCTCGGTAGTCTTGTTTTCAGTAGTTGTTTGTTTGCTACAGTTTTTGTGTTTCCAGTAGTAGTTTGTTTGCAACAGTTTCTGTGTTTATTTGATTACATTTGCACTATATTGTTTTAAGGGTTTGATCCGGGTGCCCGATTGGGTTCCCTACTGCTAATATTTTGATAGGATTCATCATTCCATCCCGTAGGTGTTGGGTCTGCTTCGGCAGGTGTGTCTAAGAGCTAGTGGCATTTATGCTGAGCGAAGGCCGTGCTCGTATCAATTGTTAGTGGTTTTGGTTTCATTCCTGTCTTTGAATGTAATCGTTGCCGGATGGCGTTTTAATGGAATTCTTGACTTCATTTAAAAAAAAAAAAAAAACCAAAAAACCAAAAAAAATCAAGTTAGTGTAACACCCCCTTATTCGAACGGAGAGCAATTTAGGGAGCAAAAAATTGTTGGGAGACGTTATATTTGTTGGCATCAAGAGGGAACCATCGCCAAATGTGGACAGATTACTTTGCTAAGAATTGTATTTAGGGGGTGTTTGGGAGCCTCATTTTTTACTTTTCATTTTTAACTTTTTAGCTTTTTGACTTTTTGGATTATGGTCATAATGGCTTTTGAATTTGGTATGATTGTTTGGGAGAAATGTGCAGAATGCATTTTGTAACAGGAGTAGTGTTTGAGAGATATGTCTAAAATACATTTTGTAGGTTTTTTTATTAATGAAAATGAGAAAAGTGAAAAATGAGAAGTCAAAAAGCTTCTCACCCCCTCTTTTTCACTTCTCCTCTCTAAAGTCTAAAATGGAAAATCCATTTTCTGAGAAATCATTTTAGCCCAAGTCTCCCAAACATCCAAAATCCAAAAATGTGAAAATGAAAAGTAAAAAATTGGCTCCCAAACACCCATTTACCCACCTGACTATTTTTGTAGGCGGTATCACATGGGTCAAGAGTTGTTCCTTCACATTGGAGATGTTTTAACACACCATAGTAGAGATAGTCTAATACGTATGCTCTTATTCTATTATCATCCATTCATCGATCTAACTTTTAGCATAAAGTTGTGGAAGAAAACACGTTGGGTGTTCCACTAAGTGGCTTTTTGTTTTTTTGCATAACATACTTTACGAAATTGCTTATTCTTTCCGTGTACATGTACAAAAAAAAAAAAATCAAAAAGCATCATTAGTGAAACACCAATTTTAAAAAAGTCAAAAGATCAACATATTCGCACTATTTTGTTAATACTATTATTAGGGTTAGTTTCTCGTTTTTTGTACTAAACAAAAATTTCGAGACAAATCGTTCTTCTTATATAGTACATCAATTATTTTTATCATTTTTAGCACTAGTGATAAAAACAAAAAACTGCCCGTCGGTGGCATCGTGTTGGGTAGGCCATGTTCCACTAACAAAAAATTAGATTTGTTTTAACTCAAAAACTATTCTATTCCACTAACAAAAAACTCCCCCAAAAAAGAAGTTTTGTTTTAACTCAAAAACTATTCTATTCCACTAACAAAAAATTCTCCCAAAAAATCAATTACCACTAAAAAACAAGTTAGTGGAACAAGTTATAGATTTAAACTACAACTAAAAGCCTAAAAAATCAAAAAACCAAAAAACAAGTTAGTGGAACACCCACATGCTTTTGTTAAGGGAAGTTCTTTTTTTTTTAAACTGAAGCGAAGTTTTTTATTGTAGAATTCTCGATGTTTGGCTTCCGGTTTTTCCAAAGGGCATCCTGACGTTTGCGACTACCGAAGTCTTTTTTGCAGTATCACTGTTCTTAAAATATTTGCATCACATCCAAGTCATTATCTACCGTACTTCTTTGACCGAATCAACTCCCTCGAAATTGCTTGGAAAACTCATCTAATTCTTCAAATGGGTGAGTCTATTTGCAATTCTTTTTGGCTCAATACAACCCTTACAAAATAAATACCATAACTTTTCTCGCAAAAAGACTATTTAACCCCTCAAATTATTTCATACCAACTCACTCCACTTTTTCCTAATTGCTATATACCAACCCACTTCTTCTTTTTCCTTTCTCCTCCATCGTGTTCCCTCCTCTCCCAATCGAAAAAAATCTCTCCTCCTCCAATCGAAAACAACCTAGCCATTAACCTCCATTATCCTCCTCTGCCCCTCATCTTTCATCTCTCTCAATGGAAAACCTTGTTGAATCAATGGAAATATCTTCTCCCTCACTAGATTTGGAAGAAGAGCTTCAAAGAGTAATGGAGCAACTTACAACTCCAACTCTAAGTAATGGAGCTTCAAAGATCTTCTCCCTCACTCTGGTGTAAAATCACTGTTTTTAAAATATTTGCATCACAACCAAGTCATTATCTACCGTACTTCTTTGACCGAATCCCTCGCACACTTCTCACCAACACTACACATGTTAAGGCATCCCCATCAGGTTTGCTAAATTAACTTTTCGGCTAAAATAAAGAGCCAAATCCATAAAAACCTCAATAAATCAGCTTCTTTATTTTCATTCACCAATTTACTTTTGCTACAGTACCTACTCAAATTTGAGTAGGTACTGTTCACGCACCAAAGCTATTTTTTATCTCATTTCCGTCTGACTATTCACCGGTTGTCAGGTTCGTTCGGTACTTTTCTCTCTTTCTCTCCATCCCACTCGCCTTTAATAGTTGTTTAACACAATAAAGTACTTGTATAGTGCTTGCACTGACTTGCACAGTGTCTTGCACGGCTCCCCATCCGGGGAGAGTAATATTTTAAGGAAACTTTTTTTTTTATTAGACTTGAGGGGTTTGAATAAGGAGTCTGATTTTGGGAATTTTTGGATAGTGACTTGCTAAATTTATAAAAGGTGTTTTTGAAAGTTAAATTTGATGTAAAATTTGGTTCTCCTGGTGAGGATGCTCTTACAGAGAGAATCCAAGGCTTATATACACAAGGCCACCACATGTTATAGAGAGAATCCAAAGCTTATATACATAAGGCCAACTTAATACTTAGGTGTGTTTCATTAACAAAAAAATAATTTAAAAAAAAAAAATAATAAGTCATCCTCTTATAATATGTCACATAAAAAATCGTAAAAAATCAGTTTATTCAAAAACCTGACTTAGTGGAACACCCTTTAGTTGATGTTGGATATTAGTATCGCAACCCTCCTCAAGCAACTTTAACAAGGGCCCACTCTATCGATATTGGCTCGATTATAGTCCTTTCTTTTTTTTGGCAGCTCTACGTACCTTTCAATATTCAATATTGTTTAACTATTTTAATTCAACTTATATGTCGCCCCCACGAGAGGCCAATTGACGTGGTTGCTAACTCAGACTCGTTGGTAGAACATACCTTTGAAAACCTGCTTGAGAGAGTGTCCAAGAACTTATATGTCGTCAATGTGAGACATTAGGATCGTTACAACCTCACACATTCTTGTATGATGCACGACTAAATATGTGGATCTCATGTAAATATGTGCTTCTGATCTGCAACACCACGTGGGTGCTTCTGCACTACCGAATAATTACTCAAAAACTCTTTAAATAGTACTCCCTTCGTCCGGATTTGTTGGTCCACAAACATACTTTTTCAAGTCCGAAAATGTTTGTCCATTTTCAAAAGTCAAAGGATAAAGTAGGGAAAATTTATTTTTTGATGATGCGAAAACAACAAACACAAAAAATAATGAAAAAAAAATTAGAATCCCCAAAACGGGTCAACAAATCCGGACGGATGGAGCAGTAGATTTTGGGTCCAGCCTCTTGACATAAAGCTCCATAGAACACAGCTGAAGCTGAATGAGTTTCAACTGAACCAAGGTGAAGAGTAGGTGAAGAGTTATCTTCATTAGGCACCGAAAACAAATACAGTGAATTCTCCTATTCCCTAAAATCCCTGTATAATGGGCCCTCCAATTGTTCAAATCATCTCAGAGTGCTTCATCAAACCAGAAGAACAAAATCATCCACCAATCTACTTGGCCCCATGGGATCTAGCAATGCTCTCGGTGCATTACATCCAAAAGGGTCTTCTCTTCGTTAAGCCCCAAACAACATCAAATGATCAAGAAAACCCTGTCAAATCTATACTAGAGAAGCTCAAGGAGTCTCTCTCTCTCACCCTCGTCCATTTCTACCCACTCGCCGGTCGTCTCGCAACCCTACAACAAGAAAACCCGCCTACTTACTCCGTGTGCATCGATTGCAACAACAGTCCCGGAGCAAAATTTATCTATGCAACTGCTGATTTAACTGTGTTTGACATTCTTTCGCCTGTCGATGTTCCTGTTGTTGTTCAATCCTTCTTTGATCACGACAGGGATATTAATCACGACGGGCACTCCATGTCGTTGCTGTCAATTCAAGTTACCGAGCTAACCGATGGGATTTTCATCGGTTGTTCGATAAACCACATGGTGGTTGACGGAACATCTTATTGGCATTTTTGGGAAAGTTTGTCGAACACCTTCCGAGCACAAGAAAAGAATAATCTTGCAAATCTTCGAACCCCAATTCTTAACCGCTGGATTCCTGACGGGTACGGTCCTGTTCTCAACCTCCCTTTCTCTCACCACGATCAGTTCATTAGCCGATTTGAAGCACCACCACTTAGAGAGAGAATCTTTCACTTCTCATCACAATCCATAGCCAAACTCAAATCCAAAGCGAATTCGGAGGCAAAGACGAACAAGATTTCTTCCTTCCAATCCGTATCGGCCCTCGTCTGGAGGTGCGTTACCCGCGCCCGTCGTCTCCCACGCGACCAAGAAACAAGTTGCAGATTGGCGGCGAATAACCGAGCCCGAATGGACCCGCCGTTGCCAAACGAGTATTTCGGTAATTCGATGCAGCCAGTGAGGGGGAAAACCTCGGCCGGGGAACTGCTCGAGCACGGGCTCGGGTGGGCGGCGTGGCAGTTGCACGAGGCGGTGGCGGGGCACTCTGACGCGGCGGTGCGGGAGTGGGTGGGTAATTGGGTTAAGGATCCGATTATTTACCAGTTTGAGAAGTTTTTTGACCCGTGTAGTGTGATGATGGGGAGCTCGCCGCGGTTTGGGATGTATGAGAATGAGTTTGGGATGGGGAGAGCGGTGGCGGTTCGGAGTGGGTATGCGAATAAGTTCGACGGGAAAGTGACGTCGTATCCGGGGTACGAAGGCGGCGGAAGCATGGATTTGGAGGTCACGCTCCCGCCGGAAACAATGGCGGCGCTTGAATCTGATGGGGAGTTTATGGTTGCGGTATGTGGTTGATTATGATGAACAAAATTAGTTCGTGCAGGCACGTTCGTGTACGTACATGCACGGATGGTACATCTCAACCGTCAAATTATCAAAGAGGGTTTTGAGATGCACCGCTCGTGCATGTTGCGTACCCATGGGCGCCTTTTATGATGAATTGAATTGATTTGAGAATTTCTATGTATTTTGCATCAAACATTTCGTGCACCTATAACTTCTTCACCCACTAGTGTTCAACAGTTTTTTTTTTTTTTTTGAAGTGCAATGTTTCAATCCTAGGCCTGAAATTGGGGATCTTGTTTGGCAGAAGTGTCCTACTGAGTTATAGTGCATGATTTGGACGGTCTAAAGTATTTTCAGCGGTGCAATTTCTTATGTTGTCTTACATGTTAGATACGTAATTTACCTCTAAAATAACCTGAATTGAACCATTGAAAACACTTTGAATAGTACAAATCGTGCACTATAACCCTGTAACCTGTAGGACAGTCCCCACCCTATTGGACCCCAGATCGCCTCGGCCTCAATTCTTGCCTCATTCGGGTTTAGCAATGCTACATGCACATACAATTCAAGTACAAATATGTTCTTAGTGTTTTCAAAACATTTATAACGGTTCGTACAATTAATGTTTTTTTCAAAAATCTATTACCCGCCTGCATAAGATTTTAAGCGATTTTTCAGGAATTTTCCCAATAGACATGAGTTTGAAAGTGACACATAATGAAACTCAAAACCAATTTGAAGGGGAGAGAACCTCGAGGAACAATTGATAGTAATTTTTCCCAAAGTAGTTCTGCAAAGTAGTACTTGATACTTTAGTAATTAAGTTTGAGCCTTTTAAAATTGTTTAGTTTTGTAACCAAATTTAGACGCTCGTGGCACTTATTTTGCAATCAAAAAGCTAAACGCCAATGTAGAACTCCGTAAAAGTTCACTTAACCCAAACTGATTTCTACTCCTCTCTTGCACAAACTCTGATAAAGAAGATTCATGTTCAGAAAAGAAATAACTTGACACAAGGGATGGAATTCAGACACTATGCAAATTGGTAAACTACATAGTTACGTATTGCCCAGTTCTCAGCAAATTTCCAGCCCCTAAATCATGCAGAATCGGATACTGGCACATGGCTATATTTCTCTCCTGATTTTATTCCTTCTTTTCTTGTATTGATTTGTATGTATTGCATCTTCCTTTACAAAATTCTCCATATAAGTTGAATACTAGATAGACTTGCCCCTGTAAGCAAGCAGGGGATTTTACAGATTCAATTTTGCTTTAATCTCCACTAGGGAATAATCCATTGGTAAATGGTAAACAGGTGGTGTTTACAGTATTGTCAAGACAGTGTTATAGGGTCATCATGTCCACTAATAGAAAATGCAACAGAGAGAGGCAGGTTCAGTTTTCACTTCCCCAGTTCAAAAACTCAGGCTGTCTGTTATACCTTCAAATCCTTCCCGATCCCCGTCAGAGAACAGTTGGACATTCAATTCCTGCCCCTAATGGGCATCAGTTTCCTGTTTTAACGGGATCGTTCCTTGTCCTGCCCTGATCCTTAAAAATCAAAATAAACTCTTATATATAGTGTTTTTTCATGCAGTATTTGATTAGAGAAGAATTACGCTAACTTCATAAAAATAGACTGAGATAATACGTACTAACAATATAAAGACTAGAGCCTAAATGAGTACGTATGGTTAGAGCTATAAAAATGGCCTGAGCCATTTGTGAAACTATTCGAGGCTTGGTTTTATAAAAGCTTGTTCGAGTTCGAATCGTCTACTTAACTAACTGAACCTGAACCTCAATTTCAAGCTCATTCAATAAAGGAGCCGAACCTGAGCCTAACAATATCCGGCTCGGTTAGGCTCGCGAACCTGGAGTCATAATGTAGTTAATACTAATTCTTTAGGGGTATATTGATCAATAATCTATATTTTAGGGGTGTATGTTTAGTATAAATTAGAGCTACTCATTCTTTTTCCCCCAAACTACATGGTTTAGTACTCCAGTTCACACAAAAATACTTCACTTCATACATCAGTTAGCGTTTCTTCACCCACCGCCTCCCCTCCAGTACATCGACTCCTCTAGTCCATCTGCTTATTCAATTAATCTATTTCCTACAATTTTGAATGGTGGATTTTCTCCATACGAAAAATTGTTCGGTATTCAACCCAATAACTCTAAACTCAAAGTTTTTGGGTTTGCTTGTTTTGTTCTCCTCCCCAAAAATGAATGAACGAAGGTCACCACTTGTTCTGCCTCACGTGTCTCCTTAGGGTATGAAATTGATCAAAAGGGTTATAGATGCTATGATCCTATTTCTAAAAAGCTTCGCATTTCTAGGCATGTTGCATGCATTCTTGGAGCATCTTCCATTTTATTGTCTTCATGCCTCCTCATCTACTCTTTCTACAGAAGATGTTCTTATGTACGATCCCTTTTCTAGTTCAGCTTCTTCATTTGGTTCGGAATTCCAACACGTTCCAAATGAGGGAACCGAGTCCATTTGTGTTTCTAAGCCTGTTGTTGTGTCAGAGGATATTCAACCTTCATCTACATTGGTGTAAGATGAAACTTCCTCTATGTCTGATCCCACTGCTATCTCTGAAGATGTCGATCCTGCACCTTCATCAGTTGAACACAAGTATTTCTCATTCTCGCAATCCTCCCTCTTGGCTAGCCGACTATAAAACTTATTTTCCTCGTCGTATGAATCTTTTCTTGCCTCGGTTCATTCTTATCAGGAACCTCAATCTTATAAAGAATCAGTTGTTATCCCCTATTGGAAGAATGCTATGGAAGAGGAACTTAATGCCCTTCACAAAACTCAAACTTGGGACTTAGTTACTCTTCCTTTCCTGAAGGGAAGGACGCCATTAGATGTAAGTAGATGGAATTGACTACAAAGAAACTTTTGCCCCCGTTGCCAAAATGACATCAGTTCGAACATTGATCTCTATAGCTTCCAAACTACAATGGCCGTTGTACCAAATGGATGTCAAAAATGCATTTTTGAATGGTGATTTGCAAGAGGAAGTTTACATGAAACCTCCCCCGGGTCTTTCTTTCCCTTTGCATCATGTTTATCGATTGGGTCATGCTTTATATGGTCTCAAACAAGCACCACATGCTTGGTTTGAGAAACTCAGTCACACTATGAAAAAGTTTGGTTTTCCGAAATGCATCATGAGTCTGCTCTTTTCTGTCGCACTTCTGAACATGGAAGGGTTTTACTACCATTTCTGGGGATGATGCAATTGGTATAAGTAAATTGAAACAACAGTTATATTGACCAGTTTAAAATGAAAGACTTGTGACACCTTCGATATTTTTTGGGTATTGAGGTTGCTTACTCTCCTAAAGGTAATGTTTTGTCCATATTGGTCGTGGCGGGTTGACTGATGAAAAGTTCGTTAATACCCCTTTGCAAGTCAATGTCAAACTTTGCCCAACTGATGGTGTCCCATTGCCAGATGATACCTTGCATCGTCAGATTATTGGTTGTTTGGTGTATTTGAATATTGCTGGACCAAATATGCTGTTAAAATGGTTAGCCAATTTATTTCTAGTCCTTGTTCAGTTCATTGGGCAGCTGTAGTGCACTTCCTCAGGTATCTCTATGGAACTTTGTTCCCCGGTTTGCTTCTTTCTTCTTCTCCAAATATTGGAACTTCAAGCATATACTCTGATGCAGATTGGGCAGGTGATGTTAACAACAGGAAGTCAATTACAGGATTATGTATTTTTCTTAGAGATACTCTCATCTCTTGGAAATGTAAGAAGCGAAGGGATTTATTTCGATCTACCTTAGAAGCTGAATATCGTGCTATGCCTCATACAGCTATTGATATCATTTGGATACGGCGGTTGTTACAAGATATGGGTCTTTGTGTGTCTTCTCCTACGCCCATGTTTCGTGATAATAAAAGTGCAATTCGAATTGATCACAACTCTGTCTTTTATGAGCGTACAAAGTACATCGAGATTGATTATTACTTTGTTCGTCACATTTGCAAAATGGATCTCTCTCTTCCCTGCATGCCGTCTTCCATCCAACTTGCTGGTTTCGTCACCAAGGCTCGTACTATCACTCGCTTTAGATTTATTCTAGGCAAACTCTCGATGTTATCCTTGGCACATCATAAGTTTGAAGAAGGGTGAGAGAAACTACAAGGTTTTTTTTTTTGCCTTTTCTATTCTCCTGTAATTCTCCTATTCTTTCAGGAGTAGCTTAGTCCTTTTTTTCTTTATATATTTTTGAATACGTTAGTAGATACTTACATTATTGTACATAGATAGACATCGTTCAAGGGTTTGGAGACAACCCTCTTTTCTTCGAACATGTTTGCTCCTCTTTGGATCTGTTCTGTTGACGTTCACAAGAAGGCAAGAAATAATTTCTTTAAGATAATAAATCCGGGACGGTTCGTTCCTAGAAAAATTATCGCAACCGAAACAGAGGAGGAGCGAGGCGGGTTAACACCAGACTACCTACCTACCTCTCAAAATAGAAATTTCAAATTGATTTCCATAACGATTTCAATCTCCAGGCCTAAAAAGGGGGGTGCTGCGCAGCGTGCTGTGCGAGCACATTTCGGTGCCGCGCCGGTGCCGTTTTGACGATCAGAAACGTCCACCGCGTAGAGCTTGTCGAGTACTATAAGTGTACCAAAAATCAACTCAATCGGATATCGTTAAGTGCCTCATCGGAACACAAATATGTTGAAAAAAAATGGTTTCAATGGTTTTCATCCAATGTTTCAAGACATGTGTGTTCTAATTTTTTTCAACTTATTTGTGTTCCGATAAGGCACTTAACGATATCCAATCAATTTGATTTTTGGTACATTTGTAGTACTCAACGAGCTCTACACGGTGGACGTCTCCGATCGTCAAAACGGTGCCGGCACGGCACCGAAATAGGCCGCACAGCACGCTGCGCAACACCTCCCCGGTTCCAGGCCTAAGACGTTTAGAACAGAAAAAATAATACTACTCAAATTAAAGCAAGCACCAGGCTTTGAATGGCGAGGAACACAATAAGGCGCGAGTAATAAGATAGGGTCACTGACTTTAAACTTTGTCGGATCTTTTACCAAGCTTTCAATGTGTTCACATTTCAGCCTCTCTTTTTAAAGCAGCACCATCAAATTGGTCTATAGGCAGTCCTAAGGTGTGTTTTGGCCTAAACAGTTAGCTGACTTATTTTTTCGTTTTTATTTGATTTTTTTTTTTTTGTTTTTTTTAGTTTTCCATCAACTTTTTTTGTATTATTGGTTCGTCTCGGCGAGAGAAATAAAAAAAGTAAAAAAATTATGATCAAATCATAATTTTTTTAGAATAAAGACAAAAATAAGTCAAAAAGACAGCTTTTACACTTTTTTTGATCTTATTCAAAAATTGAGAGCTCTAGTCATAATCTTTTACATTTTTGGATTTCCTATCGGCATTTAACCAATAATACTAAAAAATCGATGCGAAAGTAACAAACGCAAAAAAAAAAAAAAAATCAAGACAAAAAAAAGTTAAGTTAGGCTTGTTTGTTTGTTGAATATGCAAGACGTGTTTGTCGAATATAGAAGACGAGATTACAGACGTTGAAGTGTGGATTGAGTGTCACAGACTTACGAGTCTTGTACTAGAGTTGTCATTTTAAGCTTCATATGCTTGATTGGCTGATAAGGGTGGGCTAGGGTTAAGCCCAACAAGCCCAAAGGCTTGGGCAACCTCTAGACCGGTGCAACCAAACAAAAAAGAAACGTAAATTATAAATGGATATTAAAAAGTTTCCTAAAGTAAAGTAAAGCAAACCATTTACTTTGTTCGTCGGTCTCAAAATGGGACCTGGGGGGCGTGCTGCAAGCTTTTGTGCAAGCAGCGTGCTTCAGACTTGTGCCACGTAGTTGCGCCGGCCGGGCGCCACTTTTTTCGCTATCCGAGACGTTCGCCGGATAGCCGAAGATCTGAGTTGTCTGAAGTGTCCAAAATCAACTTGATCGGATATCGTTAAGTATCTAATCGGAACACAAATAGCTTGAAAAAAATGGGTTTAGTGATTTGGATCCAGTGTTTATGTACATTTGTGTTCCATTTCATTTCAATCTATTTGTGTTCCGATTAGGCACTTAACGATATCCGTTCAAGTTGATTTTTGGTACACTTGTAGTACTCGACGAGGGCTATCCGGTGAACGTCTCGGATCGCCAAAAATTGGCCGGCACCGGCAAGGCCCGTGCTTAAGACGCTGCACAGCACCAAGCTGTGCAGCACGCCCCCCAGGTCCTCCACAAAATGCTGTCAAAGTTTCGAGTGCATCGAGTTCAACTCACACCCAACAGGAATTAGAATTTGATGATGTCATCAAAACTAAAACAAAAATTAAACTGGAAAACGAACAGGTAACCTTGATTTTTTTGTTTTAAACTTGTACTCATTCCGTCCCAAATTGTTTGTCTTGTTCGGATTTCGATGTAATTTTGAAACGGAAAAGGCTACAATACACACCCTTTAATTGGGTGTGTATGATACACACCCCTATAAAAGTTACGAATTTTTTGTAAAAGTTACGAACTTTTTGTAAAAGTTGCGATTTTTTTTGTAAAAGTTACGAGACACACCAAAATGTTACGAATTATAGAAAATATTATGAATCATATTGCTAAAAAGTTACGAAAAACTAAAAAATGTTACGATTGCCGATGAGGTGGCACAATCCAAAATAAAATTACGTACACCCAAATAAAGAAAAGGTCATTTTCAAAATCCCAACAATCAATTTGGGATATATGTCTTTTATGTTTTATGACTTAATATTACCTAGGTAACCAAGTTAGGGTCGACTCAAACATTGGAGCTGAGCCTGTCTGATATGCTAAAGTTGTGCTTG
>JADGMU010001099.1:0-43061 GCA_016920895.1 Vaccinium myrtillus | reverse complement strand
TCAAAATATCAACATATGCAGGTATGTTTAAGGATATTTACCGTGTAATACTATCCGTCATTATAAGTACAATATCCAATACATCATTATTCATAACATCCATCTTACACATTAGGTGTGTTATCCTTATCCTCAATATCAATAACAACACTTCAAGTGGACCCATCAATACCATCAGCAGATGCAATTAGAGAAAGGTATGCATAAAAAATTATAATTTGGTATCATGATATTTTCAAGTTTAAGGAACTATGGATTGAACCTAATTATCAAATGTGCATGTTCAATCAAAATTTAGGGGAAAAGCCAGGGACTGCCTCTTGGGGGAAAAACAAAGAAAGTGCTGAACGAATCAAAATAGCCGATGTTATGGAGCGGTCATTGCTTGAATTCCAGGTAGACAAATGGTTATTACGAAATAATAAATCGTATTTACATTTCATCATATGAGTTTGCGTAACAATTTTTTCAAAATAATACAGAACGCATATTACTCCTTCAAAGCAACCATCATTCACATAGATAATATGGATCAACCTTGGTATAATGCCTGCAAAGTATGCAATAAAAAAGTCATCCAAGGCGAACAAGGAATGGAGTGCACTAAATGTGGCAACCCAAATTCTGAGCATTATCCAAGGTATGCAACCCAAACTATCAAAACCTACTGATGTCGTAGTTCTACTTATTGGAGGTATTGGAATTGCATTTTGACATAAATTGTATCATAAAACCAAGATACTTGATGAAAATTACTGTTGGAGATGGAGAGAGACAATTATATATCACAATGTTTGAAGCCGCGGAGAAAATCACTGGATGTTCTGTTGCTGATTTCATAAAGGGTGCTGATTTTGGGGCTCCCTTTTTTGATGCAGACACTCAATATTTAATGATGTTACAAAACTACCCTTTTTAAGATATAAAAATTACTGGAGGCACTCCACCCCCATATTATCTCCTCATTTAGTAAGACACTCCAAACGGAAAAATGAACCAAAACCAAACATAAATATTAGGTTCAAAACAGTAACATTAACATTACGTTCCAAACATTAAACATCCACAACATAAACATTAGGTTTCGAACATTAAACATGCATCTATGTCAGATTGCTTCACGCCACATTGCACCAAAAAAATAAAATAATAAATAAACATTTCTAGAATTCTCCAAAATAAACAACACACAATTGAAAATGTTGATGCTGCAAAATCTTCATAACGACTGCAACAGAAGATCTTTACATTTTCATACTCATTATCTACCATTTTCCCCTCAAAATCTTCACAACGGCCGCAAATTTACATTTTAAAACTCATAGTGAGATAAAGAAAGCACATCACCAAAGTTAGAGAACTCTTGAGAGAAAAAGTAACAGAACTCTCAAGAGACTTTGCATGGACAAAAGGATGGTTCTACAATCATAGGCCGAAGACCACTTGTCCAGGTCAAAAGGATGGTTCTACAATCATAGGCCGAAGACCACTTGTCCAGGTTGTCCTAGTGCAGAACATGGAGACAATAGCATAAAGGCTCTGTCAAGGAGACATTACATATGGAAGTAGGCAATTCAGTGACAGTGACGTTTAGTGACAATGACGTGCAGTAAAAGGAGTTGAGCAACTATCTGCTTTTTTCTGATAAAAAAAACTATTTGCTTTTTTGGAGTGCCTGAAGTAAAAGAGAAGAGTAAAGGTTTTTTGGAGTGCCTGAAGTAAATCATAGAACTTGCAAAAGGGTAATTTTAGAAAACTACTGTAGCTTGGAGCCCCTGCATCAAAATTGGGAGTGCGAATATCAATTTCCTTTCATAAAATCCAAAGAGGCAAGTTTATAGGGTCAAAAATACATTCGACATGAAGTTATTTAATATAGAAAGGAAGAAAATGTAGCTAAAAGTTAATATTTTCATGTTATTGCAGGACAATACTCGAGTTAAATTAACCGAGTCATTAAGACATGCTTCTGGTAAAACTTACATCTTTTGGGCAAAGCTAGACAAGATGAATGATAAGGACCGTACATTCGGGAAAATCATCGCAGAAGAAGTACAAAACGATGAAGATTCTGAAAGCACGGAAGCTACTGGTAACTTAGATCACAACAATAAAACTAAGAAGAGAATCAAAGTCGAGAAGGACTGATTCTGTTTTCTTTTCCGTACGAAATGAGTAAATTTAGGAATCTTCCATTCATGATTCATGTATATTGCTATGTGTACAGTTTTGCTTTTGTGTTCTACATTTCCAACCAATTTTGGTTTGGGAAAAATTCAAAATGCCCCCCAAACTTTACACCAAATGTCTCATCGCCCCCAAACTTTCAAAAAAATCAATTTTACTCCCAAACTTTCATTCTGTTATCAAAATAACTCCTTCCGTCTCAATCTGTTAACCCACTAACGGAATATGCTGATTTGGACGTTTTGACTCTGTTAAATGCTTGTGTGGCATCATAACTGAATTAAAATGCGACACGTGTCTTTACCACACTCACTCACCCTCTCTCTCTCTCTCTCCCTCCCTCTCTCTCTCTCTGTGTGTGTGTGTGTGTGTGTGTGTGCTTCTACTGCATAACACAAACCCAGTCTCTCTCTCCACCCACCCGTATAACCCACTCCACCGAATAACCTACGCCTCTACTTACCTTTTTCCTCCGGCAAACCACCTATTCCGACGATCTCTCGCAATAACCTGCCTCTCCCACGATAATCTCTCTCTCTCTCGGTACTGCCCAAGATTAAAAAGAAGAAATGAAAATACACACACATGCAGGAACCCATATGCCCTGTCATTTTCCCTTGTTCTTTTCTTCTCTTCTTCTTCTCAAAAAGATAAAATGGGGGAAATAAGAATTGAAATTGGCAGCATAATTGAGCCAAAATGTAAACCCAGATAACCAACCCTAATAACCATATAAACCCAGATAAATTCAAAGAATCAAATGAATTAATAATGCAAAGACTCAGTAAACCAGATTTTCTCCGCCTCTGCTGACAGCTCAAACCTCGATATCACCACCGCAATCCCCAATTTGACTCTTAAACCAACGATTCTAAAGTGATGCGACAACAACGGTAAAAAGCACTCCACCTCACCTGATTACACCTTTGCCCAGAACGCCGTTCGTTTGATTAAGGAAGATGTGGTTCCATTGATTGACGAATTCTCTACTGGGGTCAAGGATCTCATTCCACCAGGGCTTGTGGTGGTCGTCGATTAAGGGGAGGAATTTGGTGGCGGAGGAGGGGTATTGGTGGGTGATTTGCTGGTGTTATTCATGTCATGGGATATAGGCGGTTTTACTGTAAGGTGGTGGTGTAAAATCCTAGGAGAGAGAGAGGGGGGAAAACGGAGGGGCTGGTGGTGGCGTTGCAGAGAGAGTGAGTGAGAGAGAGATGAGATTCGGTTGAGGCCAGAAAAAGAGGGAGGCGGTGGTGGTGTGATAGAGAGGAGACTGATTTTGTGGAGGAGAGCCCATTTAACGTTCTTTTTCACCATTAATGTACATGTCATCAAAACCCGTTAGTGGGTTAACAGATTGAGACGGAAGGAGTTATTTTGATAACGAAATGAAATTTTGGGAGTAAAATTGATTTTTTTGAAAGTTTGGGGGGCGATGAGACATTTGGTGTAAAGTTTGGGGGGCATTTTGAATTTTTCCCTTTTGGTTTTCTACACAGTCTGTAGAAACGCAGCTTCTTTGAACTGATGTTAAGAAATGAAGTTTGCATTCACTTTGTAATTCAAGAATCATTTTTCCTGAAGCCTTGCACTACATATGAATGTTAGGATCGATGGAATTGCTTGTGTGTTTGATTTCAGTTGGTGTGTTTTCTTTCCTTGAACAATAGTCTTGTGTGCAGAGTAGTTGTTAAAAAGTTCTTATGACTTTTTTCAAATTATATTCAATGAATAAAAGGAAAAGCCAACCAGAACAGGCTTCGATGGTGGTTGCTGCCGGGGTCGATGGTGGGAGTTGAAGTCGGGGTGCAGGTCTGTGTAATTAAGGGTTCATTTAGAATTACCATATAGCGTATAATCCAAAACCCTTTACGTTATTTGGAAATGGTGGTAGAATTACCATTGAACATACAATCCAAAACCCTTTAATACAAAACTGAACGGCTTTTCACGTGGTATTTAAACAACATAAGTAGTTAAATATGATCGAACTTGATTTGTTTGTAAGGTGAACCTTGTTTAAATTTGGTTTAAAAACTTAGAGGCTTTACAAATATATTCAAGTTTGATTCTTTTAGAAGGTGAGCCTATTTCAAATGAAATTTCGTCGAGCCGATCACAAATCGGTTTCAAGATTAATTGTCGTTAACTTAGTTCGGGACTGTAAAAGAAGAAAAGAAACAACCAATATTACAAGAGTACCATAAATACAACATATATATCCATAAATAGTAAACAAATTACATATCCGCAAAGAGGATTCTAACCACCCGATAGACGGGAATAACATACACCGAAAAAAAAAACTATAAAAAAAAAACTAGAAGGAAAATATATAGACCTAAAAGTCCCCACAAAAATAATCAGAATATCTAAGAATATTTGAATTCACACAATACCAATTTTGTCAACGTTACTTCACTTTGCCAAAGGAATTCTTATTTTCATGAGCAATAACAAAATCCAGAGCTTGTTGAAGCAAATCCAAAGTTGCCTTGTGTTCCTCACATTCATAGACAAGAACCTTGATTAAATCTTTCAAACGGTGCACTGTAATGCGACGCTTTGGTGACTTCACAGATGATGAACCCTTCTCGAATATAGAATACGCAGTGAAATTTGCTTGAGAATGGGAGGCAAGTATTTTCCCCTTCTGTACTGTCGCCGCATTTTCATCTGTTAGACCCAGGGGTTTCATGTCTTCAACCACTTCTTGTGGATCTTCATTGTCACTATCACTTGAGATAGATATGATGTCGTTGTTTCCCATAATGCCCTCAGAGTTGGTGCCTTTGCTTGATCTCTCTCTCTATATATACCTGAGATTAACATTTTGTTTCCTCTCTCTCCCATTCCTCAGTATATATAATAATAATACTGTAGTAATTAATTCACATTACTTGAAAACGCCAAATGCTTCCAATCCACAATTATCATCTTCACGGGCATCGATCCTTGGTAAGAAGAAACTTTTATGTATGTTCCTCTCTTCTCTTCAATGGCACTTCATGGATCTTTCTTTCATTTTAACTCTAACTTGATGATTTCATCTGATGTTTGGCACTTCAAATGTGAAGAATTCTTTATTTTTGGAGAGATTCTCGACTGGGAGTCCAATACAAAAATGGTTATAATTGAGAAGTTGGTTCGGTTGACGCTCAAACCACTAATACGCATTTTAATTGACCAAATCAAAAATCCAAAAAAGAAAATGTTTGCAATAGATCATTTTTCCCCATGATTTTTCCCCGTGTAGTGTGCAACATTTGATAATAGAGACTAACAAATTCTTCAAATTATTCGAATTATTATTCTTGCAATAAATTATTTGTCGATATCCTATAATAGAGTTCTTCAAATTATTCGAAGACCTGACATCGCTTTTAAGGACTCTTGAACAAAATATTTGTATAACAATGAATGGCAATGTGGACGCAAAAGAAGCCAAAGGTCCGGTAGTGAAAGATGAATAACCCAAAGAAATAGAAAATGTGATAGAGAAGGCTTTCCAAGCAAAGCTACAAGATCTCAAAAACGAGTTACACACTGCAATATTGATGAAACAAATCAAGTGGTTGAGTTCAAAGAAAAAACAAGTCGCATTTACATATGCTACTCATCCCCCATCCAATGCCAGAAAAGATGACCGAGGAGCATCACAGCAACCAAGCGACTCCAAACAAAATGATACCCCAGTGTAATGAAGGACAAGGCACGCTGGCGCATCCAAAAGGACCTTTAAAAAGTATCAAACTGCTTATGGAATATCTATATATTGATCGAGAGCTGTTACGCATCCCCCCTCTGACACACCCCCCATTTCGGCGCCACCTCCCTTTCCCCCAACTACCCTCCCTTTTCCGCAATTAACTTTTTTTTTCTTTTTCTCTTTTAACTTTATTTATCTAATTTTTATTTAGTTTGGTTTACTCAAATTACATTTGAAAGTAAATTATTTTTTTACATTGATAATTTGAATAAATACAAGATTTTGTAAGAATCTTGCATCTCCAGTAATTTCTACCTAATTAAATTACTACTTTCCAACTTTCTTTTAAGTTTCCTTTGTCAAATGAACGCATAAAGGAAAATGCTTTTCATTTTTTTTTACTAAATTTTGCTATAATTTTTTGACAAATGAACGATGACTCTAAGAAAATGTTGGCAGAAAAATGTGAAGGATAAAAGAAAACTACACAAAGAAATGTAATTTCAAGTCTCAGTTTTGATACCATATGTTATGGATTATTGTTTGCAATGTTAAAGGTGAATCGATAATTGAGCTGTGAGGTGGTTGTCTCTTAAATCCAACTATGGTTGTTCTGTTCAATGAAGTAAATCCAAATAAAGGTGAATCCATATGTTATTATTAACGCAAATACCGTCCCCCCACCTTCCCCTTTTGGCCCAATTAACTTTTCTTTTCTTTTTTCTTTTTTTCTCTTTTAACTTTATTTATTTAATTACTTATTTAATTTAGTTTACTCAAATTACATTTGCAAGTAAATTATTTTTTACATTTACATTGGAGTGTAGGTATATGGTTCAATTCCTATGGAGAAGAGGTTGGCCCTTGTAGTAATCTAACAATACTAATATTATTTATGACCGAAGCCACCATTTTTTTTTATTATTATTTATGACCGAAGCATCTAACTTTGTAGAAGAAAAGCTAATTTTTCCGTCTAACTGAAATCTATCTAGAGTGAGTTTTCCAATTGATTTTGTGGGATAAAATCTAGTTTTGCTTGGAAGTGTGGTAAAAGATAAAAGAGAAAAAATATATAAGGAAAAAAGTGATAAATATATAGTAATTAAATAAAATAAATGAATTATATAAATAATATAGTAAAGGAATTAAGTAATTAAAGGAGTGGGAGAGGGGTAATTCGGTAAAAATGGGGGGTGTAAGGTGGTGGGGTCCGGGGGGGATGTGTGTCAGGGAGGGGCGCGTATCAATTTCCATATTGATCACACAGAGGTACAATTCAAACTCACATTACCAAAAAGACCATTTATATTTGTGCTAAAATGGGATAATAAAGTATATTACCTATTCACACAGGTAACGTCGCTGAACCACTGTGATATCAAAAAAGAAGAGAACACTTGATAAAAAAAGGACCAAATAACAATGGCATATCTATGTTGAACTTTCGAGCAAACTTACACATTTTTCCCCAGCTTTGGAACAACAATTTTACATATTTTGTTTGTCATTCTACACTCATGTATTTTGATATCATCTGCTAATAACAATTGCTTTCTTAATGTAATATTTGTCGGATTGATTTGATTCGTTACCAAGAAAGTACAGCTATATTGAACACAAAAATGACATGAATAACAAATTCCGAATACTACGCCAATAAAATAGCATGAATAAGCAATTCCTAACTAAATATGCACATCACCATGAAAGAAACAAAAAATAAAACCAAGAACATGGGTTAAAATCGGGCAAAAAAACCACGTGCAAACCTACTAGTACAACTAAATTTCTGGAAAAGACAAAATATAACCAAATTAAGTGAAGGATAAATTGAATGAAATGGCTAACCATCTTTAATTGTCAAGTAGGCACACGGCGATGTTTACCATTAACCAATCAACGCTTGCCATTTCGTCAGAAGGTTGGAGAATAGCGAAAAAAAGGGTAAATATTACCGACACCATCTGAATTTTCCTTGAATCTCAACTACCATCTCCTTTACTCTTTGAAAATGATGACATTGCAATCCCCTATTTTAAGACTCCAACCTTTAGTCCATTTGCTCTTGGATAATAGTACCAATTTTACTCTTGCTAAAGAAAACAATAACTAGTTAATTAAAAGAAAAAAAAGTAACACTTATAAAGTAATACAAAATATTCTAAACCACTACTAAATCAATTAATCTACGAGATCAATTAGCCTAAATTTACATAAATAGAGCTTTTATTATTTATTTTATTATATATAGGGTGAATTTGTCAATATAAGTCACTTTCACTTATTCACTCACGTGTTTGATTGAACAATTATTGATTGAGTGTCAATGAACTGAACATCGAAAGCACATAGGTTATGGTCATTTTCTTAAACGCATATCGTAATCGTAATAAAGAAAAAACTTACAGGGTGTCGATGAAATTTACCCTTTAATTTAAATTTTTTTGAAAGACCCTTTAATTAATTTATTTTTTGAAGGACCATTTAATTTATGGGTCACTTAGCCAAAAATCCAAAATATTTGACATTTTTATAGGGAAGGATAAGGAACTTTTGCAATTGAACATAAAAACAAAAAATATTTGATATTTTTAAAGGAAATGACAAAAAACTTTTACAATCGAACATAAAGACAAAAAAAGAAGAAGTGAAATGTCACTAATTTTTAAAAGTTCTAATTTCGTACAAAAAATTCAATAAAATGGCCACCCCACCTTGACCACCAACTCACCTTTGGCCAACCACTTCCGGCGACCAAAAAAATTAGTGAAATGTCATTAATTTTTAAAAATTATAATTTCGTACATAAAATTCAAAAAAATCACCAGCCCACCTCTTTCCGACCATCATTCCACCTCTGGTCGATCACTTCCGGAGACCAAAAAAATTAATGAAATGTCACTAATTTTTAAAAATTCTAATTCCGAACA
Organism: Vaccinium myrtillus; assembly: GCA_016920895.1. Lineage (NCBI taxonomy): Eukaryota > Viridiplantae > Streptophyta > Magnoliopsida > Ericales > Ericaceae > Vaccinium > Vaccinium myrtillus. Next base: position 34,232 of record JADGMU010001099.1, on the reverse strand, counting down.
TGAAATTCAAAAAAATCACCACCCCACCTCCTTTCGGCCACCATCCCACCTCTGGCCGATCACTTCCGGTGATCAAAAAAAATTAGTGACAATGTCACTAATTTTAATGTCACTAATTTTTAGAGGAAAATTCAAAAAAACCCCTGAACTTTCTGACAATTAGCGATTTAACACCCGGACTTTAACTATTAACAAAACCCCACCCGAACTTTATATTCCGTCAACAAAAAGCCCCTGTCGTCCAATTCCGTCACGTTTTTAACCGAGGAAGATTCTACCGGATGGACTTAACAGCGGTTTTGTCCGTTAAGTGCCCAAAACGACGTTGTTTTGGGCATAACTAAAAAAAAAAGAAAAAGTTCAGAGGCTTTTTTTTTGACGGGCACTTACAAGGCACTTACAAGATTAAGATCCTATAATCTTAATGAAACCTTAAACGATTGGATCGGGCACTTACATATATCCTATTGAGTTGAATTTTTCAGGGCTAACTCAAAAAAGTATTTTCAAAATAATTAACGGTTTGGATCGTTCGTGTGGGATCCCGGAATGCGACCCACACATATATATATCCTATTGAATTAAGTTTTTTTTTTTTGTGTCTATAGTCCAACTTTTCTAAAAACTTTACTAATTTTTCTGAATACATCTACTGTAGACACACTTGAAAAGTAAAATTTGGCAAATTGTAGAATTTTTTTTAAAATATTAAAAATGTTTCCAACTTTGACTTGATACTTGGACTATTTAATTTTATTGAGGAATTCTTCTATTTTTACTGAATTCTAAAACTTTACCATGATCACACTCATTTTTAGGCTCGTTTGATAAATGAGCCGAATCTGAACTTGACAGTATTCGGCTCGATTAGGTTCGCGAACTTGGAATATATATGTATATCTCATAAAAATTTCATCTATAACCTTAAGTATGTATAAACTTTCACTTATACATAATAAAATTTTTATAACTTGTACATTCATAAACTTCTAAAAGTATTATAAACTTAAATGTTAATATGGTTTTGTAATTTTATGTATAAATGGACTTATTTATGTTCAAAATAAAAAAATATATATTTGAAGTTCTAGACTTGTATGAGAACATAAATATCTAATATTTTTTAGTCGTTAAGGCTTGTGAACAAGTTTGAGTTCGACTAGTGCTTGGCTCGCCAAATTTTCATTGAGCTCGGCTAGTTTACAGCCCTAAGTCCAAGTGAGTTGAAGGATGATTATTTTAAGTGCCCCTTAAAAAATTGTTTCTTTAAATGGGCATAAAAACAAAATCGAAGATAAAGTACAAACAAATCGTGTTCAAAAGTTGGCAGCCCATTCTCGAAAAGAATCCTAGGCCCAAAAGTTCAAATCTAGCAAGGTTCTAAATCTCGCACCGGCCACTGTACCGATTTTCCTATTGGTACCGACCAGTACCGGGAACTGTTTCGGATTTAGCGGTACTTTTATTATTCTAGTTGTAGCCGACGTGCTTCGCACGTCACCGTGTGCTCAGTGGTAAAATGATATTCAGTGATGAAAGATGTTTGATTTTTACAATAATAACCTCTGTGTATGCGCATTCTGTTAATAGATTGAATTGAAGAAGAAAAGGTACATGAAGATTAAAGAGACATTGAAGACATAGAAATAGTTTTTCGAATGAAGGCTTGGATATCATTCGTCCATGTGGAAACACTGAAGCATTCAATCTAGCTTAATGCTAGTACGTATGGTTTTTGTTGAAGCTATACTGAGTTCATATCAACTGTCATATCTAGTTTATGTGAAAGTGTAGGTTCGGTTCTTGGTATTAGTCAAGTAAAATTAACTTGGAGAGGCAAAAATAACTAATGACCAAGCAAGGAATAGGAGAGTGTGTATAGGGGTGAAGGATTAAGCCAGACATACATAGAGAGAAGGCAGCAGTGTTCAGTCCATTCCCCTTTGGATCATCAACATCCTTGAGCACAGTCCTAGAAGAAAAGCAGGCGCGCGAGGACTAGCAAGAACAATGTTCTTAGTTCCAGAGCTTTGAGTCACTTCTTCTCTCTAGGATTTCCGTGCCTTAAGGACGAACCAAAAGATCTCTCCCTTTTGTGAAGGAATGCCCCATATTTATAGGAATCTGCACCAAATCATTGGGCTGCAGACATTTCCCCAATAATATGACGACACGTGCTCTCTCCGTATACCTGGGCGATGTGGGTGATGTCACTGGCTGTTAGGAAGGTTCCTTTAGGCCATTCCAGTGCATCCTTTTTCCCTCGCAGCAATCCTTAGAGCATCTCCAGCCCTATACCATTTTTTTTCCTCAAATTTGAGTAAAAGCTCCATTTGATACCACCATCTCCAGTCCTTGACTCAGATTTTGAACCTCTACCACCACCTGCCGCCAGCCGCCGCCGTCCGCCGCTGCAACTCTTGAAAAATCAGATCGACTTGACGACGACACCCACCATCTCTTGACGACGACGACGACCACCACTTGAAGACGACAACCACCACCTCTCCTCCAGATCTGGACAACGACGACCAGCACTCTTTGAAAAATCAACTCTCTCTTGACGACGACGACGGTGGCGGCGGCGACGACGGCGACGGCGACGACGACGACGACGGTGGTGGAAGGTGGTCTGACGACGACGAGGACGGTGGTGGAAGGTGGTCCGACGGTGGTGGAAATTTGGTTCAAACCCTTTTTTCTCCTCAAATTTGAGGAAAAATTTGAGTAAAACTTGATTTGGTATGGGTTTGGTTCAAAGAGTGGAGTGAGGTTTTGGGGGTTTTTACTCAGATTTTGGTTTTGGGTTTGGGTTTGAGTCTGGGCTGGAGATGCTCTTAATCATTTAAAGCCACCAAGCCACTTGTATCTCCCCTATTCCCGCGATGTTAATCATGGTCGCGAGCCCCTTTTCTCGCGCCAATACCTCACTCGAGACTCGCAATGACCTCCCTGCCCCTGCCTTGTGACCAGGTGCAGTCGCGAGCTTGATTGTGAGTGATATCTTTTTCCCATGGCGTCGATTCCCTTTTCTCTGGTCATCGCGACAGGTGATTCCCCTTAGTATGGGGTTTCCTTACTGAGGGCATCCTCCTCCAGGGGTAGTTGCAGTTTGGATATGCCATTCTTCAAGAGCTGGCCCTCGCGGCGGTTGTTTGCTATCTGCTAACCCTAACCGATATCTGACATGTCTATTAGTGGCTTTTTTTTTTCCACGTGGCTGGCTACTACGGGTTGGTCAATTGTCTATTCATCAGACGCGCTGACCTTTCCTACATATGCACCTCGCGTGAGCGTGATTCTGTGGCGCGTGGTGTTTAACCCGTTATATCGCGCGCGTGCGATGTCAGCGAAGTTCATCGTTTTAGCATTCCCTCCAAAAGAGCTATTTTCAGTTTCAAACTTGCAGGCCGATTGGACTATTGACGCCGTTTTCACCGCTCGTTTTACGTGATGACAGTTGAGCTATGCCTATAAGTACCACTTGATGAGGAGGGTTAACTCTTTGCTCTTCCGAAATACTACTCCGTGCTTATCCTGAAAATTTCCAAGTCCCCAGCGTTATTTCCACTTTTCTTTCTTTAAACCCTTTCTTCTGAAACCCTAGTTTCCCTTTTCGAGTTAATCATGGCTCGAGCGCGAAGACATGAATCTGATACTGAGGCTCTTTTGGCGAAAACTTCACTACCTCCTGCTAGTGAATGGAGAAGGGCTCTGTATCTGAAGCCCAAGGGTGACGCTTTCTGGGCTAATGTCCAAAATTACGTTCCCATTCGCGGCGATCCCAACGCCCAGTACATCCTGTTTTCTGACGAGCCCAGCGCCTCAGAGGCAAACATGGTCGACCCATCTTCATTGGTAAGGCTGAGGATCGAGAGGGGTGATTTTCCATTCTCTCAAGTTCAATATAGGGCCAACGTTCAACCCCCAAAGGACTGGGGTGACTGGGTGTCTACGATCCTTGACAACGGGGAGCACAGAAAAACCCTTGACAAGGTAGGTTTATTGAAGGCCGTGCGCCTCTCGCGAGATCTCGTCACAAGTCGCCCTCAACGTGATCTCGATTTCGCGGTGTCTCGCTGGAGTACAACCAGCCATACCTTCATTTTCCCTTTTGGAGAGGCCGGACCAACTCTCCTTGACACAGAAACCCTAATGGGTCTTCCCACTCGCGGTGAGCATCATTACAACCCCACCAGTTACCCTACTGATGTTAAAACGGTGGTTGAGCTCATAGAGGGAGAGTTCAAGGTGGTTGGCGAGTATGGCTCTCGTTATGACAACGCGGGGAAGCTCCGCGATCCCCCAAAAGCCAACAAGACTACTTGGGGGCCTTGGCAGCGATTCTGGTTTCGCGACGTCGCCCCTGTCAAAGTGGATGGGGTGCTCGCGATGACGATGAGTTCTTACCATGAAGGCCCGCTATCTCTGACGGTCTTCCTCGTTCAGTTTCTGTCTCTCTTCCTTTTTCCTGACCTTCCACACGAGGGGCCTTGTCGCGAGATGATTCCTTTCGCGGCCACTCTCGCGTCAGGGAAGAAGCTCCCCTTGGGCCCCATGTTTTTGGGCCATTTTTATCATCAGATGGATCGCACTGTTCAAGATTTTGAGCGATCAATGGGGAGGTATGAGATCACCTCCATGGTCCATATCTCCTTCTTGCTCGGTTTCTTTTATGAGTATTTTCCAAAAGTTGCCCCCTCTCCCCACAAGCTCCCTCCTTTGAAGACTGTTGAGGAGTGGGATGCTGCTGGTGAGATTGTTCGTGATAGCAAAGGCATTCCTCAGCTGCGATTTGTAAGCGAGAGACTGCGTAGGATCATGAGGTGGAGCCGGACCTCCTCAGGCCATTTGTTCGAGGATTGGTGCGATGAGGTGACCTCCTTCAACCCGCGTCCCTATAAGAAGATCATTGAAGGCGCGATAGGTCCCTCCATTTTCTTGGAGGACGTTATTGAGAATTTTCAGAGCAAAAACATGCGATCCCACAAATTGGACTTCCTCACATGGGTTACTCCCAGCTATCTCCCAACTTCGTCTGTTGAGGGTCCCATCGTGGTGTTGTATCGAGCAGATAGGCTTCAGCTGCAATTTGGGTACGATCAAGGCGTCCCTCGCGAGCCTCCTTCTCCGCCTAAAGACTTCTTCACTGGGATCCGCCGATTCCTGAAGTTGTTCAATCATGAGCTTACTGCAAACTATGGGGGAGATAGGATCATTCCCAGCTCCGCGTGCAAGGCGGCCTTTACTCCGGAGAACAGGGTGTACTAGGCAAGAAATCTTCAATCTTTCATGGATTTTGCCCAGACCCCAGCGGTGGTGCCTTCTGCGGACCCTATCTCGAAAAAGGATTTGACGCTGCGTACTTTTAAACCAGGGAAGAACCCTAATTGGCGTGGTCCCCAATCATGCTGGGTTAAGGGCACCATGGCTCCTTTGGATGTGATCAGTGCCATCCCTATTCGGAATATCCGTCCTGCAGACCAAATGATTGCTCCCACACAACGTCATTCTACTGCTCGCGAGAAGAGAAAAGCTAAGGATACTACCCCCCCACAGATAGAACAGGCTCCTAAGAGGGCAAGGGTGAGATATATATAATATATTTTTTTGTTTGTTCTTGCCCATCCTTAATTTCCTCTTGCTTTACTGACCTATTGTTGTTGCTAACCAGGGGGGTCCTTCGCGGAGGGGTCGCGTTATGACAAACTCTTCTCTCTTCCTCACAGAACCATTATCTAAGGCCGAACCATTAAATCGAATTGATCACGGTGATGTGTACTTACATACTGTTTTGTTTACAAACTTGCAACTTCACCTTTGTTTTGTGTACCTACATACTTTCATTTTTTTTAAAATCCAGGTGAGGGGGTTCAAATGTCAAAAACCGTTGCTGCTACTGAAGAGGACGTACCTCTCGCAGACCTCCCTCTTCGCGATGTGAATAAATCATCCCCTTCCGATATTCCCCCTTCAGAGGGAGCTTCAAAAGGAGCTGCATCTGAGAAGGAAGGGGCCACCTCGAGTCTTGCTGAGGGACACTGTCAGGACGCCCCAGATGTTGATGAGTTCAACGCTATGAACATCGCGAGTGTTATCGCGAAGGAGGTGGTGAAGGAGGTTGGCGGTTCAGGCGATAAGCCGGAGGAAACAAAGAGAGTGGAAGAGGTTGAGGGTTCAGAGGAAGAGACTACAACTATGAACGCAGAGCTCGCAGAGGAGATTGAGTCACCAGCGAGCTCTCCTGGGATTGAACCTTTCCCTTTTACCTCAAGTCCTGCTAGGGGTGGTTCTGCTTCAAAGAAGACGAAGAAATTGAAGAAGAAGCTTGCCACGACCTCCTCCTCCCCACCGCATGACAGAACACCGTCACCCCCTCGCGATGACGAGGTAATGCTCGTACCTTCTTCCTCAGAGAAGAGCATCCTTGGTCCCAAGGCCGTCCCTGGATCGACAGTCAGTGAAAGCTCTGATATGGACGACCTAGGTGAGAGCAGTGAAGAAGACGGAGAGGACTCTGGGGACTCCAGAGGTAAGTCCAGCAGTGATATATTTGTAGGGATTGGAGACATCTTTCGTCTTCTTTCTTTTACCCCCTCTAAATTACTAATATCAGACCGTCCTTCTAACTCAGAGCCGGATCGCGGAGATGATGATCAGGGAGAGAAGCTACAGGAAAAACAGGGGGACTTAGGTCATCACCAAGCCCTAGACGAAGCGTCAGGCCCCGAACTTCCCAAATACTCTCTGTTTCCTGATACACAGGGCGGCCGCCAATGGAGGGTCAAGATCTGCAACGCCCCCATCCTTCGCGCCTTGGAGAAGCAGTTCCCTCTAACTTTTGCAAACTTCTCTGTCAGTCGTCTCGTGGGTGGACCACTTGATGTTCTTGGCGAGATGGTGTTATCTCTGCAGGAGTCAAGAGTGAGGGATTTCTTTGATGGGAAGTATGAGCACGTTACTTCCTTGGTCAAAGACATGGAGAAGTTTGGCCTCGACCTTTGTTGGCTTCACGAGCACTTAGAAAATGTTCGCTCAACGATGATATTTTTCGCGAGCCTTTTCAAGGTCCGGGCCAGTGAGGCTCAAATTGCTGAAGCAAAAGAAACGTATGAGAAGTATAAGCAATTGCTTGCTGAGGCCAAGGAGAAGGTTTTTGTCTTTGAAGGAAATCAAAAGCTGCTAGTCAAAGATCATAAAGCTTTGGAGGTTAATCCAAAGACCACACTAAGTGATGCAGAGCCCATTCTCCCACCTGCTGATCTGATTTCTCAGAAACTCCTTAAGTAGTTAGGCCTTGTTCCTCTTTCTTCTCTTTTTTTTTTTGAACATGTGTAAGCCCCCCTTTTGGGGAAACAAATTTTGTACTTTCTTCCGAGAAGTGAATGAAGGATATGTTGTGAACGTAGGTTGATCCTTTCTTTAACTTCAACAACTTAGCAATTTTTGCTTGTGAGCTCTTGTTGTTATTGATACGATAGCAAATGACAAATCTTCTTTACAAGTCATTCATCATTTTTGTGTTTCCCTTCTTATCCGCAACATTTTAAAGTCCATCATTGCACTCATTTCCTCTAAGGGCCCTAACATTTAATTTATACCAGGGATTTTCCCTTTGCTTACTCGCGAGGGTTTTTCCAACCTTAAAGTCAGTCATTCCAAAGAGAGGCTTACTTTGGTTCCCATTTACTTATGGGGAATGGCCGTCGCGAGGGTCTTCCAACATTTTAATTAGTATTCCAGAGGAATAAATTACTTTGGTCCCCACTTATTTCACAACATTTAAAGGCCTTGAGCGTGAGTGAGTACCTTGTCTAGTACCTTTCTTCACTCCGCGAAGGGTGAAGTTTCCCCCTGTGCTAGCACAAGCTCGTGCCGCGAGGTCACCATCATGGGTGCCCATTTCATTCTACCGTTTTCCTATGTTTCTACCATGCTCAGAACATTATTCATGGAACACAATTTTGAAATAAAGGGATAGCATTCTCATTCATAATTTCAATCGACATAATTTTGCCCATGGGGGTGATAAATCGATAATCCAGGGCTACATCTGATTGCGAACAAGTAAACTCTTGAAGGAAAAGAAGCAAAAGATAACCTAAAGTTGCACATGAATCAACTCTGTCAAAGTTAACCCATGTCATGGGTAATACTTCTTGATGTACTTCGCATTGATTGGCCCCGTAAGGAATCCGTCGCTAACTTTCGCGAGCCTGTAGTGCCCACTTTCAGCAACTTTGATCACCTCGTAGGGGCCTTCTCATTTCGGTGTGAATTTTGGGAGCTTTAGGTTTTGCATGATCCCAGGAACCGATTTCCATACGAGGTCACCCACCTTAAACTCCCTCGCAAGCACACCTTTATTATAGTACTTGGCCACAAATTGCCAATACTTTTCTTGATTTTCAGCCGCAACCTCTCTTCTTTCATCCAGCGCCTCAAGATCAGCCCTTCTCTCCCCTTCAGTCACTTCGGTAAATAATGCGAGGCGTGTAGAAGGCACACTTATCTCTGTGGGCAACACCGTTTCTGCACCGTATACTAAACTGAAGGGACTCATTCGCGTAGACTTCCTCTTAGCCGTTTTATAAACCCATAGAGCAATAAAGAGGTGCTCAACCCAAGTCCCCCCTTTCTCATCCAAATGCTTGCTCAAAATCCTAATGATGGATTTGTTAGTAGCCTCTGCCTACCCATTTCCTTGAGGGTAATGCGGTGTTGAAGTTTTCTGATCAATTCCATAGGACGTGAGCAACTTTTTTACTTGTCTATTTACAAAGGGAGTACCATTATCTGAGAGGATTACCTTAGGAATTCCAAATCTGCAGATAATGTTTTCCTTAATGAAATTTGCCACCACGTCGCCAGTTGCATGCCTCAAGGGAACCGCCTCCACCCATTTTGTGGTAATTTCTGTTGCCACTAAAATCCATTGATTCCCTCGCGAGGAGGGATGGATAGGGCCAAACAGATCCATTGCCCATGTGTGAAAGGGGTAGGGTGCTCGAATATGGTGGAGCTCAACAGAGGGCGCATTCACCCTATCTCCATGTTTTTGGCATGCATGACATCTTCGAACGTGGCTTTTGCAATCCCCTTCCATCCTTGGCCAATAATATCCGAGATGAGTGATTTGCTCATATAACTTTCTTCCCCCCTGGTGCTCCATCTCGTGCACTTTATGCAAGACCTCTTCTGCTTCGTTATTGGATAAGCATTTGAGGGGAATGTGATCAAGAGCTCTTCTGTATAACTGGTTATCTTTGACAAAGAATCTCTTCTCACAGCGTTGTACTTCTCGAATACTGCCCGATCCAAGGGGAGGGCTCCTTCCTTCAAATAATCAATGTATTTCTGCCTCCAATCCGTTTCTTCGCTAGAGAAGTTGCATTTGTGCTCGACTTCGTGAAGTGAACAGTTAGGGCACTCCCTAAGTGTGGTCACGGCATCATCCTTCATTGTAGGCCAATAATAACCTTGACGCTGAATTCTTCTGTACAGCGCGATGTCATTCTCTCCACAAGTCTTTTCGTGGATCTCCTGTAACGTCCTCTGAGCCTCCGTGCTATCGATGCATCTTGCAAGCCGCCCCTGAGGGCCACGAAAGTACAATTCTCCCTTTAGGATGGTAAATTGTGAGATTGTCATGATGGGGATTTCTCCTTCCCCGCTCGCGATCTCGGCCCTCAAAGGCTCGTGCCAGTCTTTACTGGTGGTGTAGACTTTTTCTTCAACAAATGATGGTTCAGTTCTCTTGGTGATCTCGATAGCTACTGTGCCTCCCTCGAATTTTGTCTTGGCACCCAAAGTAGCCAACGCGTCAGGGAATCTATTCTCAGACCTTGCTTTATGAATGATGCTAACATCATCAAAGTAATTCCTAAGTCTTTGAACAGTTGCCCTGTATGGCGCGAGGTTAGCTTCTTTTAGAGCATAAACACCCTCACTTTGCAAAATTATTAGCTTTGAATCCCCCACAGTTCTGAGCCTTTTGATCCTTTTTTCTTTTGCTGCGAGCAACCCCAAGATAAGTGCTTCATACTCTGCTTCATTGTTAGAGCACTGGAATGCTAGTTTGTATGATAAATACTCCTTTGTACTATTATCACTTTGCAACGTGACACCTGCTCCAGCTGAATTACCTCCTGTTGCCCCGTCGAAGCTTAGGGTCCAGCTTTCTTGTTCAGGGCTGGCCGCTAATGTTTCGAAATCATCTCCTGGTAGTGATTCTCCCAACGGTTCACACTCTCTGCTAGGAAACTGGGCCAACAGATCCGCGAGGGCCTGACACTTGATTGCTCGCGGCGCTATACATACTATATCAAATTCCGCGAGAGCTAGCAACCACTTCGCGGCCCTTCCATTAAGCACAGGGCGAGAGAGCAGGTATCTTATTGGGTCATTCCTAGTCACGAGCTGTACTTTGAACGAAAGGAAATAATGCCTGAGCTTTTGTGCCGTAAAAACGAGTGTCAAACAATGTCGTTCAATTGGGGTATAGCGTTCCTTTGCTCCTTGTACTTTTCAGCTGATGTAGTAAACTGGTTTTTCAACTCCTTCTACTTCTTGGGCCAGCAGCGCTCCAATTGATTTCGAGGTAGAGGTGAGATATAAAATCAGCAGCTTCCCTTTTGCTTTAGCAAAGGCCAACTGGTGCTGATCTTTCCACTCGAACTTGACCTTTTGCTTTAGCAAATCGCCCAACGGTGCAGTAATTTCTGCCAAAGCAGGAATAAACCTTCTTAGATAGGAAACCTTTCCTAAGAATCCTTTGAGGGATCTCTGGGAGTGAGGAGGTGGCATGCTCGAGATAGAACAAATCTTTGATTCATCTGCATCAATGCAATGTCTGTGCACCAAAAAACCCAAGAACTTTCCTGCTGTGACTCCGAAAGCACACTTAAGGGGATTCATTCGCATATTAAATTTTATGCACCTCTTGAACACCCCTTCGAGGTCACGCAGGTGCTCTGTCTTGTATCTTGACTTCGCGACAAGGTCATCAACGTAGACTTCCATAGAATGATGAATCATATCGTGGAAAATCGCGGTCATTGCCCTTTGATAGGTCGCGCCAGCGTTTTTAAGCCCAAATGGCATCACGGTATAGTAAAAATTTCCCAAAGGGGTCCGAAAAGCTGTCTTTTCTGCGTCCTCGGGTGCCATTTTAATTTGATTGTATCCACTGAATCCATCCATGAAAGAGAACATTTCATGGCCGGCAGTGATATCAACCAAAGTGTCGATGTGAGGCAGTGGCATCTCATCCTTTGGACAAGCTTTATTAAGGTCGCGGAAGTCCTCGCAGACCCTAATCTGGCCGTTCTTCTTTTTCACGGGCACAATGTTGCACAACCACGTTGGGTATTGGATTGGACGGATGAATCCTGCACTTCTTAGCTTCTCCACTTCTTCCTTAATCCTTTCTTCCAAATCTGGATGGTACTTCCGCTGAGGTTGCTTCACAGGCTTACAATTTGGAAACACGTCGAGGTGATGGCTCACGAGCTCTGGATCTAAACCAGGCATCTCATCGTAATGCCAAGCAAAAACATCGCTGTATTTGCGAAGCAAAGCCATCATCTCAACTCGAGCCTCCGGTCTCATGGATTTACTAACGAATATTGGCCTCGCGGCGCCTTCCCCATCTCTCAAGTTAATTTCCTCGAGCTCCTCTGACTGAGGTTTAGGTCCATCTTGCATATACTCAGGAGTTGGCTCAGGCTTTTCAATTATTTCGAGCTCCTGTCCTTTACCTTCCATATCGCGGGGGTCAGAAGCCTTACAAACGCTTACTGACCCTTCACGCCGTCATAAGTGATACACAGTTTTCCCCCCTTCGCTAGTCTTTGTGATTTTGCGAGGGGTCAACTTGTCAAACACCGTGGAGCGTTTCGCAGGGATTGGTTCTGATGATTCGCCTTTGATGTTTTCCCATTTTGGGATTTTTACCCCAACGGCCTTCACAGTTATGGCTTCGCAGGCTTCCTCTACTTCAGAGAAGTACACCACATCTGAAAGGTGAGCTTCACAGGCCTCGAAGGGCCTTTCGGTGGTAGGTACAGTGACTTTCTTTCTAGCCCAAATGCCTATGAGACACTGGTGATAGCTAGATGGAACCACTGCATACCTATGCATCCACGATCTTCCCACGATTACATGGTAGTTGGTTGGTCCTTCAATGATGTGGAACTTTGTTGGTGCGCAAATGGGCCCAACGGCAAGATCTAGCACAATATATCCCAAAGAGGGCTTAACCAACTATCCGTACTAGCGACTTAATTATTCGCGGCTCCGGGATATCCAGCCTTTTTAGCGTTTCGAGGGGAATAATGTTGATTGATGCCCCTCCATCCAAAAATGCTCGTTTGAATTCCACACTGTTGATGTAGGCAGTGACAAACAAAGGCCTATTGTGGGGGAATGGTACCCTCTTGTCCGCGTCCGAGAATGAGAGTGTTAGAATCGTCGCGAATTGTTCTCGCGACGGAGCCCCCTTCCACCATACATGCTTCATGACCCTCATTAGCTATCACCAGTATTGCCCTTGTTATTTTTACTCTGACGTTGGGGGTAAAGCCCAGCCCATCGAAGAAGGTCTTAAACTTATGGCTTTTAGACAGGATCTTATGCCTTTCTTCCTCATTTACCTCCACAGCAGGCTGGTCGTAACTTGCGATTTCTTCAATATGATCATAGAAGGAGGTCATGCAAACTTCCTCGACCTCATCTTCCATTTCATACATGAAATCGTAATATCCACCATTATAGCACTCACCCATCGCGACCCCCTCCCCATGCTGAGGGTATGGCCTGTCGCGTACATCTCTGTTTACGCCAATCCTTAACTCGTTGTTGTCCTGTTTCCTTTTGAAAATTTCCTTGAGTGTCCAACAGTCACTCGTAGGGTGCTGCACCTTCCTATGAAAGACGCAATACCTTGGGTTTGCGCGATCCTGCTGGGTGGGCTGAACCTCAACTTCTGGGAGTTTCAAACACCCGTTCGCGACCCACGCGTTAACGAGATCTATAACCTCCTCTACGCCGCAAGGATATAGAGGTGCATCTCTTGTTCGCTCCCTGTAATCCTTAAAAGGCTTGTTTCTTCTCTTAGGATTGCCATCACTACCCTGCGGCTTTCGCGAGGCTTGCGCGGAGGCCGCAGTAGCAACTCCTCCACTTTTGGTTTTCCATGTTGGTTTTGGTATTTCCACATCGACAGTGCCGCGAATATTAAACGCTGCTTCCATCAAAGCAAAAAATGTTTGATATTTTCCATTGATTAAATGTTTCTTGAATTCTTTGATCATGCCTAGAAGGCAAATTTCCACCAGTCGTTTCTCTGGCAGGTTCATGACATTGAACTGCTTTGTCCTGGAATTGTTTAATGAAGTCAATGATATCCTCTGCTAGTTTTTGCTTATCATTCATGAGGTTTAGTGAATTTATCTTCTCTGTTACTTGGAAGAATTTGGTGTAAAACATGTTCACCATTTCTGAAATTCCTACTTCTGTGTAAAAATAAAATCACAACGCAATAAGTAGGTAATGAAACAAAAATACGAAGAACACCGGATATACGTGGAAAAACCCTAAACGGGAAAAAATCACGGGAGGGAATCAAGCACTATTAAAAAACAATGTACGGTTACAATCGCACTTACTACACAATTGAGAATCCTCACAATTTACTCAAGAGCGATAGCCGAATCCTCGTTCACCGTACCCCGTGCTTGACTGCCGCCGCCTCGAATCCTCGAACCTTCCAATTTACTCTTCCGGAAATCCACTGGATAGAACTCAGTTGTAAGGATTTAAGGTGATAAACTTCTTGGAGATACCTTGGGAATGTATTAATTGATAGAACTCCAAGACCCACAAAATGTGTTCTTTTTCACTCAAAATGTGTATTTAGTCGTTGCTCTCCCAAAAGACGTAAATTGTGTCTCAGTCCCGCAAGTTAATTTGTAGACTTTTTCTTACCAGCAAAAACGGCTTGAGCCACTCCTCTAGCCGTGAAACAGATTCAGTAAAATCTTCCCATGATTGATCGCCCAATCATACCATAAAAGAATCTCCTCATGATTTTTGGCTGAGAATCACGTGCACTTTTTCATTGCCAAGTCTTTGACAATTCCTTCCTTGTTTGAGGAAGATTTTCTTGGTGGAAAATCTTTCCATTGCTCTCCAAACTTTCCTCTTGCACTGGTCCAAAACTTTCCAATAGAAATAATATCTCTCCAATTTGATTGCTCCCAAGCTTTCTAATTGAATAATCACGCCATAAAATCCTCCGATAATCCCGTCGTAAAATCCTCTGTGCAAATCACGTGCACCTTGACTAATCGTCAACACATGGTTCTTCGATACAAGACATAATTAATTCCTTCCACAACCTATACAGACGCTCTAAAATAAATAAAGGAAATTACAAATGAATAAAGCGGGATACATGTGAAAGTGTGTTTTGTACATGAAAGTGCCAACCAAAAGGGAGCTCGGCCTATGGAGCTTACAATCTCCCCCTTTGGCACTTCCATGACAAAACACACTATAAAAGGAAAACCTATCCCTTAACCAAGTACTGGCCTCTTGTTACGCTGCAACACAACACAAATATTAGTACTCCCCCTTTTTGTCATGGAATGACAATGGTTGAGGAAGGGTTAGCGATAAACAAAACAGAAAATGCAGGTTTTAGAAACAAACTGATAAGATGGCAATAAGCATCGAATAATACTAAAAAAAAGGGAGTGATATATCACCGTTAACTAACGCCACATGCACATCAGTCAATATGCCATAATCCATAATATTAGAGTACCACATGCCCCCAACTAAGCCCGACAGGAATGATAACTTAAGCACCAAATAACCGGATCCCGTTCTACTAAGGACTCCCTTAAACTCGTAATTTGCGGACCTCGTGGATTGGGGTCGAATCTCGACGATCCGAACCGCTCAATGTGTTTAAAACGTGATTTTAAGGGTCACCACGAGGATTCGTCCAAAAAAAATACTCGGAAAGGCTTCATTCGAGCATTTTTCGATAAATTATATATGTACGGTTATTATGAAAAACCGCTTGGATGAAGCCCTTTCGGGTATTTTTTTTTGTGATTCCCCACGTTGGCCATGGAAAACATGTTTTAAACACATTGAGCGGTTCGGATCGTCGAAATTTGGTCCGGAAAATCAAAAAAGGGGTGGTCCTCACGGAGGAGATCTTTGAGGGAGTCCTCAATAGAACATCTTCCCCAAATAACCAACTAACGATCGAAAAGACCAGAAAAGGAGAAGAATAAAAATTGCCTTATACCCCTATGGCAGTTCCCGAAACAGAGGACCAAAATTTTTATTGTTTATTTTTTTATTTTTTTTATCCCTCTAGAGGTTATAGAAATTGATACTTGACAAAAATTGATCAAAAAGATCACAATCGTCTTTCAAGTACCGGAAAAAAGATATCATAGAGAATTGAAAAGTTGAAATAGAAAAGGAAAAAATAATTAGAGTGCAAGCAAATATCAAAAGTCAATAAAAACAATTGATGAATAGAGCACAAATTTACTCGAGCTCGAGCACAGAGTAAAAATGAAATTATAACCACAGAGCAATTTTGACACACCAACAGTAAAGGGAGTCATCGATTATGAAATTTGATGAATAAAAACATTTGTAAAATGCATTCACAAATTGAGAGAATTCAACCATGGATACTTGGTAAGGCATGATGCACATGAGACACGAATCCATGACAAAAGTGCGTGTGTGACACGTCATTAGCCGTCAAGATTGACATTTTCAGAGAAACCGATGTTGCTCATATACACTCGGGCCGTCAAAAAATCTCCCCCTCACGAAGTCAAACCGGGCAATAATAAGATATGAAAAGTCCAAGCTATAAGAGAACCACAACTCCCCCTCAATCAACAGAGAGTGCCACTATTTTTTTTTTTTTTTTGTATATAATTTTTTTCAATTCACTTTTACCCCACTACCGTTTGACGCGAACATTCGGACTGGATAGAGCCGGACGGTCTGGTTACTAGGCAAGTGGTCCAAAAAAAAAAAAATGTCTTCACAAGGTCTATTCACTTTTTGACGCGAACGCTTAGGGGGAGAGTACCTCACCCCAATTGTCCGGTTACTCAATGAACGCCCAGATAAACATATTCAATGAATAGCACACACGCCATTTTCTCCCCCTCACTACGTCATATAAAGCACGAGGATCACATGTCAATCCGTATTGCCTAAGTGGTCAATCGTCGAGGGAGTATTGAAGACGGATTAGCGAGGTATATAAGGAACAACAGACCTTGGCATGTAATATATATTGGACTTTTGACGTGTAGAAGTGGAGGTCACAGAAACATGAAACATGAAACACTTAGACTTGCCAATGCATATCATGGCTAATATCAAGTGAAATGTGCATGCAGTGCCACAAATGATGATATTCATAAAACCCATCGCAATGAACGAGTACCAAGATTGGTGTCACAATTAAGTACGAATATACTAAGGGATTTTGAACATATATGAATGTTTTTAGATTTTGATAAAAAATAAATAAATAAAAATAACACCAACGATAATGACAAAAGATGACGTTAGACAAGGAAAAACAAGAATATCAAAATAAACGACCAAATCTATGGCTCCAGGGGAAAAAAAAACTAGACTATAGAAGTAAAAACAAGCGTTTAAAAAGCAAGATTAACACCTCTAGATGATCCAATGTCATTTTGAGGGTTGATAGAAATATTAACTCGAGGTCTTAACTCTGACTTCCTCACCCAAATAGCTTTGGTTTTAATTGGAATAACTTGACTCTGCTTGTTAGGCATATGATTAAGAGTCATGCTATTAGTTGTCATGTTCCAAGTATTCGCATATTTAGTGTGACTATTTTCATGTATGCTGACAGCTTTGTTGAAAATGACATTATTATGATTGACATGATTGGGTGCAAAAAGAGGATAGCCGTGCAATTTGAAACACTTAGGTCTAATATGACCTTTAACATTACAATAATGACATATTGGAACAAATCTAACACTATTAGCTTTCTTCATAATAAGAGATGTGTTGACAGATTTACCGTTCTTTGGTGCCCGGATTTACTTCTTTAGGCTTTACCCAATTCGTTTTTACCTCCATATTGTCCCGTTGATAAGCCTTCATAAAATCCAAGTCCGGACTTGTCACTTGATGACCTTTGAACCTGAAGAATGTTATCTAGCTTCTTGGAACCTGCTTTAAAACCCTCAAAAATATCATTAGCATTAGTCAGTTCAACTTGTAAATTGCTAATTTTACTAATCAACATGATATTCGATTCAGACTCAGCTTTGTTTTTCTCTTGAAGAACGCCAACTTCCTTTTTAAGTTTATCTCTTTCAACTGTTACATTGCTTAAAAAACCTTGTAATTCCTCTACCTGTTTTTCTGCTGTTGCTATCTCCATCTTACATTTTTTAAACTTTTCGGCGAGCTTAAAATTTGTCTTATCGATTTTCAAACACTCCTTGTACAGTAACTCATATTTTTCCATTAACTCATGCATGCCTTCAGCCTCGTCAATCCCCTCATCACTACTATCATCTAAAGATTCATGCTCACTATCATGGGATTGTAAGGAAGCCCCAAAAGCCATAAAATTTGAAATATGCTCTTCCTCTTCTTTAGATTGATCCGAATCACTATCATCCCAAGTTATATTAGCTTTAATGTTCGTCTTCTTTTTTAGTTTATTCACACACTCATGAGTCAAATGACCAAATCCTTGACATTCATAGCATTTAGGCCCTGAAGGTGTCCCTTTTTCTCTCCTTTTAAATTTTCCAGTAGAAGAACTATTTCTTTCTTTGTTACTCGTTGTTTTGAAATCTGAATCATTGCTAGCCCTATTCTTTCTGAAGAATTGTTTAAAATTTTTTAGTGAATAATGTCATAGCTTCAAGATCATAAGCATCATCACAATCAGAATCTTTTGAATTATTTTGAGTACTTGAGAAAGCAATCGGCTTGGCCGAATGTTTTGTTTTTGGCTCAATAGATTCAGATTGTAGGATGTCAACTTCATAAGTTTGAAGTAAACCAACAATCTCCTCAACAGATTTTTCAGACAGTTTACGCTTTCCTTCTAACATGGTGACTTTAGTTTTAAATCTTTTAGGTAAAGACCTTAGAATTTTTTTGATAACTCTAAAGGAATCGATAGGCTGACCCAAAGTCTCACAACTATTGACGATGTGGATCAACTTTGAGTAGAACTCGTTGAATGTCTCATCTTCTGCCATTCTAATCATTTCGAACTCAGTGGTAAGCCTTTGGAGTTTTGATTGCTTAACAATTTCTGTACCCTCGTGACATGTTACTAATATATCCCAGGCTTCCTTTGCTATTTCACAATTCATTATCTTTCGATGTTCAATAACGTCTACATCACCAAACAAAATATCTAAAGCACGATTATTAGCCAGTAATTCTGTTTTTTCAATAGGCGACTGTAGACACCCCAGTTTTGAACCCGGGATGTGCTTGAGCATTCCCGATGATGAAACAGACCAATCACGACTACCCGAAACTGGTGAAAATGGCTTGAACTTGATCAAAATCAACCAAACATCGCCAAACAGTCCAAAATCACCCAAAAATAACCAAACCAAGCAAAACCATCAACCTGCCACTAGTAACCTTGAGCGCTCAAGCCCTGGACCTTGAGCGCTCAAACCCAAAAATTCCACCTTGAGCGCTCAAGCCCATGGCTTTGAGCGCTCAACTCTGATCCCAGTCAGGAATCTGCAGAGTATCTCATCATGAGATTTCATGCAGGGAGGAGCGTCTAACCACCTGTATACGTCTTGTACACGTATAATACATCCTACATTTCCCTAATCTACTCCTAAATCTACTCCTAACCCACTTTCAAATACAAACCCACTCTCTCTCTCTCCTCTCTTCCCTCCCACTCACTGCCTATTTAAACCACCCACTACCCATGGTTTCGTGTTTGCCAACTCTCACACACAAGCTCCCTTACTGCCTTTCAAAACCGACTTCTCTCTCTCTCTCTACAAAACCACCCATTCATCATCTAAACCATTTGCAAAAAACCACCCTTCAAACTCAAAATTCGATCTTTGATCTTCAATCAATCACATATACCGTCTCACTCATCTAGAATACCAACTAAAACGTCCAGAATCAACCACTACTAAGCCAAGAATCAAGTTCAAGCTATAATCCTTTCCAAAAGGTAGTTAAACATGTGATTTATTCACTGTTTTGATCCCTCTGAGGGAGACCAGTGAGTTCAAGCAAGTTCTTTATACTTGCATTGAACTCACAAGGGTCTAAAAGTTGTTTAAAAACACTTTTAAAATCTGCAGTTACAGCAGGGGTTGATCGCTCAAGCCTCCAACCTTGAGCGCTCAAGCCTAGCTCTGGACAGTCTCTGTTTTGTTAGTTTTTGTGTTCCCATTTGATTTTGATCGTCATTAAATAGTCAGATATGCTTATATTACTTTCAGAACAGTTCATTTTCACCCAAAAAGTGCGTGCATGAGTGTTGATGATTAAACATCAAAACCTTTGAAAATCTTATATTTGAGTGCAAAACAGTGACTGTCCAACTTCATAAATCTTTATTTTATGTATTTATGATCCTGAGAAAGTATCAAAATTCATTTTCAAGTCAGAAACCAGAAAGCCACGTTATGTCTTGAGCGCTCAAGGTCATGGCTCTGAGCGCTCAAGCTGTTCTCGGCTCATTTGCAGGTTGCTAGTTGTTTCGATGATGGATCATGGTTTAGTTTCTTTCTGGTGTGTGTGAGTTGTTATTGCTGTGCTTATGATCTGAATCCCTCTCTCTCTTCCATTTACAAGCATTTCCTTTATTAATTTGTGGTAATTCTCCTCTTTTCATCATTCTTTAAGAGATCAAGCCACCTGTTTTCACCTGATTCTCCATGAAAAATGTTTTATTAATGTTTGATCTTATAAAGAATGAGAAAAGGAGCTGTAAAAAAGGGTCAAACTCACAGAAATCAGAAACTGGTTTGAGCGCTCAATCCACGAGCCTTGAGCGCTCAAACTGGTTTGGAAGCTTGAGCGCTCAAGCCATCACCATTGAGCGCTCAATCCCTATTCTGGGATCCAGATTGTGAATCAGTATCTTATGTTCTATAATCTCTTGTGACGGAGAACAGTTTCGGTTGTTATTTACTTTTGTAAATATTTGTAGTGATTTCCTTTATTGTTGTCATTATCACCCATGTAGATCACGTGCACGAGCATCCACCGGAGAGTTGTATCTTTTGTGTATATATTGTTGTTATGTGATTCCTGTCCCCGATTCCCCATCTACGTGGATAAATCGAATTTCAAATATTTCCAAAATCCCACAAAATGTTGAGTAGAGACCGGTTCACGGACCGGGCGAGAGGGGTGCCGTAAAACCCTTCCCCTCTCGTAACCAAACCTCCGAATCCGAGAAATCTTTGGTTCCGTTATGATCGGTAAAATCTTTTCCAATGGGCAAACGAGTCACATTTTTAATCGGTTTCTCGGGTTCGGACCTCAAATCCGGGTGGCGACTCTAACAATCACAATCTTTTCAAACGCAAATCCGAACCATTTCCGTGGGCCGTCCACAGCGACAACTCAGTATTACTTTTCCTCACTTGTAAATTTTCTACGGTCTTATTGGGGTACCTATAACCATTAATACATGAATTCTATATTCCCTCATCTACAGAACGCATGATGGCCCTTATTCTTGACTTCCAATAGTCAAAGTTCTCGCTATCAAGAATCGGAGTACGATTCGAAGGTTGGTTCATATTCGTATTCATGTTCATCATAACTTTAAGGATCCACTCAAGAAACTAAATTCTTAATCAAAGAGCGACCTGCTCTGATACCAAATGAAATTCCTACTTTGGTGTAAAAATAAAATCACAATGCAATAAGTAGGTAATGAAACAAAAATACGAAGAGCACCGGATATACGTGGAAAAACCCTAAACGGGAAAAAACCACGGGAAGGAATCAAGCACTATAAAAAACAATGTACGGTTACAATCGCACTTACTACACAATTGAGAATCCTCACAATTTACTCAAGAGCGATAGCCGAATCCTCGTTCACCGTACCCCGTGCTTGATTGCCGCCGCCTCGAATCCTCGAGCCTTCCAATTTACTCTTCCGGAAATCCACCGGATAGAACTCAGTTGTAAGGATTTAAGGTGATAAACTTCTTGGAGATACCTTGGGAATGTATTAATTGATAGAACTCCAAGACCCACAAAATGTGTTCTTTTTCACTCAAAATATGTATTCAGTCGTTGCTCTCCCAAAAGACGTAAATTGTGTCTCAGCCCCGCAAGTTAATTTATAGACTTTTTCTTATCAGCAAAAACGACTTGAGCCACTCCTCCAGCCGTGAAACAGATTCAGTAAAATCTTCCCATGATTGATCGCCCAATCATACCATAAAAGAATCTCCTCATGATTTTTGGCTGAGAATCACGTGCACTTTTTCATTGCCAAGTCTTTGACAATTCCTTCCTTGTTTGAGGAAGATATTCTTGGTGGAAAATCTTTCCATTGCTCTCCAAACTTTCCTCTTGCATTGGTCCAAAACTTTCCAATAGAAATAATCACTGTGTTCGTTTCCTGTTTTTCAGCCAAAAATGTTTGAAATGCACTTTTCCCAAACAAAAGTCTCCAGAGATGAAGTTGACACGCCACCCCATTTTTAGTCAACTTTTTCCACTTTTCCAGTCAACAGTGGGCTTGGTCAGAGTTTGAGGAGAGAGGGAGACATGTGCGGCGTGGGAAAAATTGGTGTGTCAGCAACAAAAGGAAACAGACGGCTAGGATCCAGTCAAACGGTAATAAGGTTCTGTATCTGCCGTTGGATTGGTGGAGTCTGACGTGGCGTTAATTATTAAAAGCCTCCAGATTCCCAACAAGTCCAATCTGGCAAAGGGGTTCAGTGTTTGTCGAGAGGCGTGTAAGGAAAGGAGGAAAAGTGTGGGCCCTAAGATCTTTCCATCCGATCACTCTCTCTAAGTTATTTCTTTTAGAAATACAAATCCACGTTTTGCAAAGGGAAACGAACACAGTGAATATCTCTCCAATTTGATTGCTCCCAAGCTTTCTAATTGAATAATCACGCCATAAAATCCTCTATAATCCCGTCGTAAAATCCTCTGTGCAAATCACGTGCACCTTGACTAACCGTCAACACATGGTTCTTCGATACAAGACATAATTAATTCCTTCCACAACCTATACAGACACTCTAAAATAAAAAAAAGAAATTACAAATGAATAAAGCGGGATACATGTGAAAGTGTGTTTTGTACATGAAAGTGCCAACCAAAAGGGAGCTCGGCCTATGGAGCTTACAATTTCTTCCCAAGTTGCTATAGAGTGTGGCTCGAGATTGACATACCAAGTGTATGCACGAGAGGTGAGGGATTTAGAAAATTCCCACAATGGAAGATTAACGTCTTGAGAATGGATGCCCAAAGTTTCAATGAAACGGTGAACATGTTCCTGAGCACTTCCCTCTTTTCCATCAAACTTGATAAACTTGGGTGTTATGTACCCTTCTGGATATGGCATGGCCATGATCGCAGCGGGGTATGGGGGTTGAATCTCAGGACTATGTAGTGTTGGCAATGTGACCTTGGCCTTTTCTTGTTGTAGTAGAGCTTGGACATCTGCCAAAGTAAGGAATGCTTGAGGCTGTGGTTGTTGGACCACATCCCCTGCAACTGGTGTGCCTGGTGCTAAGACTAGTGGTACCATGGGGTTTGGGTTATTTCCATTTGGTAGCGGAGCTGGCGGTCCAGCAGGTGGAATACCACCAGGCAGGTTTACAACTTGGGGAGGCTGGCCTCCCAGGTTTCCCTCCACAACGTTTGGTGGGGGTACTGGTGGAGCCACTGGTGCTGTAGCAGCCATCACGGCTTGAGTAAGCTGAGTTATGGCCAAAAACAACTGAGTTTGACTTTGTTGCATCTGCTGTTGGCCATCTCTAATGACCTGCAAAGTTTCAGCGTTAGCTGCTAAAATTTGTGTCGTATCAACCTCTTGGATTTCTTCTATCACTGGTGACTGGTGCTCCATTGCTCTTTGGCGAAGAGTTTCAATTGCACTTAAAAGATTTTGTGAAGAAGAACCTTGTATTTGTGAACCACTTCGTTGTGTATGTAAACGACTTCTTGTATCAACCATCAGCTATGAGAGCCTCCCCAGCGGAGTCGCCTTATGTAGGTTCGGTTCTTGGTATTAGTCAAGTAAAATTAACTTGGAGAGGCAAACAATAACTAATGGCCAAGCAAGGAATAGGAGAGTGTGTATAGGGGTGAAGGATTAAGCCAGACATACAGAGAGAGAAGGCAGCAGTGTTCAGTCCATTCCCCTTTGGATCATCATCATCCTTGTAACACAGTCCTAGAAGAAAAGCAGACTCGCGAGGACTAGCAAGAACAATGTTCTTAGTTCCAGAGCTCTGAGTCACTTCTTCTCTCTAGGATTTCCGTGCCTTAAGGATGAACCAAAAGATCTCTCCCTTTTGTGAAGGAATGCCCCATATTTATAGGGATCTGCACCCAATCATTGGGCTGCAGACATTTCCCCAATAATATGACGACACGTGCTCTCTCCGTATACCTGGGCGACGTGGGTGATGTCACTGGCCGTTAGGAAGGTTCCTTTAGGCCATTCCAGTGCATCCTTTTTCCCTCGCAGCGATCCTTAATCCTTTAAAGCCACCAAGCCACTTGTATCTCCCCTATTCCCGCGATGTTAATCATGGCCGCGAGCCCCTTTTCTCGCGCCAATACCTCACTCGAGACTTGCAATGACCTCCCTGCCCCTGCCTTATGGCCAGGTGTAGTCGCGAGCTTGATTGTGAGTGATATATTTTTCCCATCGCGTCGATTCCCTTTTCTCTGGTCATCGCGACAGGTGATTCCCCTTAGTATGGGGTTTCCTTATTCAGGGCATCCTCCTCCAGGGGTAATTGCAGTTTGGATATGCCATTCTTCGAGAGCTGGCCCTCGCGGCGGTTGTTTGCTATCTGCTAACCTTAACCGATATCTGACGTGTCTATTAGTGGCTTTTTCTTCCACGTGGTTGGCTACTACGGGTTGGTCAATTGTCTATTCATCAGACGCGCTGACCTTTCCTACAGAAAGTAATGAGCTTCTCCATAAAAAATTCATCCTTTTCCTTTAAGTTTCTTTAACTTATCTTGAATGTAAGCAGAGTCACTTCAAGTTCATAGCTAAAAAAAATCTCCAATCACAAGCGGTACATTTGGAATGCAGCGGTTATGCCCATCTTCATCATGAATAGTGCAACACCCCATAGTGTTGTCTTTCTATGTCATCTCTGCTGCCCTGCATGGGTCAAAATTTGATGGTTACGATGATTGTTTCACTGGTTTGCAGAAAATTGAAGAAGCTGGTGAGGGGTAAACTTGTTGTGATGATCATATGGAATCGCCTTGATCTTGCATGACATGTATCATACATGTTACGATGGATTCAAAAGTATACCTTTGATTTTTTGGTCTCTGCCTGTCATAGATGCATTCAGTTGGCAATGATCCAAAAAATGAAGACACAATGCGTAACAATTTACGAGATGCTCTAGAAAATGGGGTGGTTTGCTTTCTGGTTATTTGCACAAGTTCCTACAGGAATAACGAGTCAAAAGACATCAACATTTTGCTCATCATGCAATCGACATTTCAAGCATGGTTTGAGGATTTATTGTGGAGTTGATGAGATGGGTAAGCAGCATCGCTTTCGTACCTCATGCTTCATGGGGTCTCGGGGTGGTAGTGCATACTTGGTGTTGCCAGAGACTCCATTTACCACACTGAACCCACTACAAGAGCAAAATGGCCAAATGGATCAAATCAAAAAACTTCTCGATACCTAAGGTTAACCATGCATCGAAACTGGAATCTCAAAGGGCAAAATCAATTTGGCCTAGCTTCTTTTTGGGTATTGCGATTATTCTTTCATAGGAATTCCATTACTTTTACCATTATAGGGGATCGCAGAGCTATTAATAGAGAGTGAGGAATCGAAAGTTCTCTTTTTCCTGTTTGGTTGACATCTTGTCGTCCAATTCTTGTAAACTTATCTCTTTTGTAATTATAATAAACCAATATGTTATCACCAATAAAATAAATGCCACCACTTACCGGTTCTTCATATTCATGATCATTCTTCTTCTTCTGAAGCTTTGCCTTGTGAATAGAATTCCCCTGGAATGAGATAGTGCCACACCCAATACCCCATGAAGCATGAGGTACAAAAGGAGGATGCTTAACAGTAAAAAAAGAAGCAGAGAAGCCCCTGGAAAGAAACAAATAATATAATTGAGAAGGCTGCAATCAAAAGAAGAGGTAACAAACCTGACCAGTAGATTGCCTGAGACTGAATAAACCTCCCTTTGTTTCCACAAAGGTGAAAAAATCAACCAAAGACACGCCCAGTCGCCCACTAACTTTGAACCCCCCGACCTCATTTCTAAATAATCTGCTCCTGCTATCAAATCACTTTAAGTCTCCACTTTTGCTTGGTAAGACATGGTTCTCTCCTCTCTCTCCTCCTCTTCGAAATCATAAGGAAGTAAACACATAATTGATAATTTTCATAATAACTTTGATCGATTGAATCGCAAATTACTCTTCGACTCTATAAACTCTTGATCTTCTTCTTCTATTGAACATGCGCGGAAAACAAAATTTTTCTCTTATATTATTTGTTTCTTTCCAAGGGCTTCTCTACTTCTTTTTTTTTTTTTTACTGTTAATGTCTAATTTTTATGTCATTTATTTCAGCATAGCGGTAGCCGGCATGTCAAAAGAGACGTAGCGGAAATTAGGTGTAATGGTCATAAGTTTTTTAAAATCATTAGCAACACATTAAATTTGATGATACGCTTTGTTTCCATCATTAGCTTAAATTTGTCACATTTTTTTTTGTTTTGGTAAAGAAGGATTTTATTACCAAAAAGAACAAAAGAATACAAGAAAAACATGGGTAAACCCACAGAAAACAACCAGCAAACACCCTAAAAAGAATCTAAAACAAAGCCAAACTTCAAGCTAGCTACAAAATCTTCTCGGAAATACTCCAAGCCCTACAAAGAGCTAGATTTGCAGAACTTCTACCAAATTTCCTCCAAGACGATGCACGGTCCCTTATATCCTTGACAATCATATCAAAGATGGCATCTGTAGAGTACCGCTTGTTGAAAAAAATTGAGTCATTACGAGCTTTCCAAATGTAATAAACAGTTCCAGCCATAGCTAACTTGTACAGAGCAGAGGAGAACCCTTCCCTCTTTACATGATGAATAGCCCAACTTATCTCACGCCCTAACTCAACTGGCTTCCTAGAAATGCCAAACATTTGAAGTATTCTACCCCATAAGCAGGCTGAGAAAGCGCAATCAAAAAATAGGTGCAAATGGGACTCATGCCTACAGTTGCATAAAACACTGGTGTGAGTTTGAACCCTAATGGGATTGGCAATGAACTTGTAGAGAAGCGGGGTGTTTGTTCAATCTGAACTTCTCGGACACTCCAAATGGCCACTAAAGTATATACTTCATAAACCAAGTAGTTCACGTACTCATGATTTTTTTTCCGTATAGGGTGCTTTATTGTCTTAGTGTAATATTGAGAATTTGGGGCTACGGATTTGGTATCATAGGTCTATGATTTTGCAGACCATTTTAATCTAATTTGATAGTGAAGTGTCATTTGGGCAAGAGTTTTTGATCTTATGGATAATTATGCCTACTTAAGTTATCTGTTAAGTTAAAAACAGTGGGTCAATTATGTTAAATTCAGTTGGGTGTGATTGTTAGTTTTGTATATAACTGAAGGTCAAAACAATATTTGTATGGTAAAACATGGAGTCACTACAAAAAAAACTGATTTCCACTAGTGCTTTTCTTACCAGCGCCCAATGAAACCACTGGGATTGACCCTCTCCCTTTAGTCGACCCTCTCCTTCTCTGTCTGTCTCCTCCTTTCTCTCCCTCGTTTGCTACGTTCTTGCTTTGAAAACTCCATAGCTGGGAGGTACGTCGTCGTCGTCCTCTCTCTCTCGGGACATACAAATGTTATTTTTTGGGGTTTGAAATTGATGCTAACATTATCACTTGAATGTTCTGTATGTATGAATTTCGGCTCTGCACGTATGAATCCCTCAACCAGTTATTCGACACACACTCTCTCTCCGTCTCTCGCTCCTTTGCTGCGATATTTGGTCAAATCTCCCTAGCTAAGGTACATCGATGGACTCTGACGGGGTTGAATTTTAAATTGCCAGAATATACTCCAGCTTGATTTTATCCTCTGATAGGGAATAGATGATGAATAGACGCCTATCTTGATTGTCCTTTGTTTCTTGTCTTCGCAAAATTTAGTTTAACATTTTTCACATCCAGGCATCAGTCTGTGCTGCTGGGACTTTCTATTTAATTTGTTGACGTGTTGTCTCTTGTGCTTAGAAACTGTGCCAATAAGAACCGTGAATAGGCAGTGCTCATCTGGTCTCCAAGCAGTTGCCAGTGTTGCTGCATCAATCAAAGCTGTATTCTATGATATTGGTAAGGGTTATTTATGTTTGGAGGAAGCCCTCTAGGTCTGGAATTTCTATGCATGGTGTGTTCGTGTTTATTCTTGAAACTGTTTGTATCTTCTGAATAGGAATTGGTGCTGGCTGCTAGGTTGTAATCCATGACAGCAAACCCATTGGCATGGGAAAGATCAGTCAATCCAAGGGTATGTTTTTTCCCCCTCCATGTTGTGATTTTGGACTTTGATGAGTTCTCTGGGGGTGGTAATTTCTTTGAAGCTGTGTTTGGATTGTTGTTCTATAAGAGGGATTTAGGGAGAGAGGAAAACATAAAGGAAATACTTAAGAAAAAATGAAGTGAGCAAGCTTTTTATGTGTTTATTTTCCTATCATTATATTTCCATATTTCCACTTGGCTGTTCTTGGGTCAAAGATTTATCGAGGTAAAAGGAAATTTTTTTCCTGTGGCCACCAAGGTAATTGTTTTTCTATTGCAGCCTCAATGAGTTGCTTATGGAAATTTTCAGCTGCTCACTCACCATTTCCAAGTTTGTGTATGTATGCTATGATCTTGTGCTTTGACAATGATATTATGTATTTTCTGCTACAGATTGTTGAACCAAAAATTGGAGACAAGAAACCCGTAACGATTTCAGTTGATGGCACAACAAGAAAATTACTATCTCCCAGCGTTTTGTCTAGCACCAGCATACAAAAGCGATTCTATAAAGAGTCTTTAGCATCGCTTTGGTGGCCGTTACTCTATATGGGTCTGTAGAAGCTTTCTTCTTGATTTGGATTCTTTTGCATGTTGATTGAAGTTACAAGTGCCCTTCCCATAATATACAAAAATTCAATGGTTAGTCTGTTCATATTAGGTTCAATTTGTTGACAAATACTCTAATTTGGTTACTTTAAACACCTGCAAATTCTCTTCAAGTGAGTCTATAGTTGTATTTATTTATTTAGATGCTTATGCAATATGCAATGGAACATTGCATATCTTAGGTTCGAGATGGTTTTAATGCCCCCTGATTAGGCTTTCTCCACAAACACATCAAAGATCCTCGCACGCAAGTCATGACATCGGATGTTCTGATCGAGGTACATTCTTACATTGTATAACAACTGAAATTAGATGATGCATTATGATCACGCACTCTCTCTCTGAAATTAGACGATGAATTTTGTCCTCTACTGTTGTGTTGAAATCCTAATGATGCCACATGGTGATGCTCTTTGTTGGAGTTAGATTTCCTTCCTATATGTGATGAGATCTTTTGTTGCTGCTGCTCTTTGGACAAGTACTACTATACTATATATGAAAACTTGTCACTTCTTTGGACAAGAATCTGCTTCTCTATTTTTATTGTTCATGAACATAAGATTACTAGGAGTCTGATGTTTGCTGTCTTCATGGTTCAAACCTAGCTGACATAGGCTTTTTTTTTTGTTTCATACAAGAAGCCAAATTTATTGGCTAGTATTTGATCTTGTCCCACCCATAAAATATTTGGTTTTGAAGCCCTGTATACAAGTTAGGTTTTTGGTAGCATATCCCAAAAGGAAAAGAGTTATCTGCATGCACGTGCCTATCCCTATACCAAGTCATGGACAAAAATAGCATATTTAGGTTATTGGGTTCATTGAAGTTGCTTGATAAAGGCTGTGATAGGCTCAAGGAAAAGTAAAGGGGAGGGTTTTAATGTTTAGGTTGCCCAGACTTACAGCATGGTAGGTCTAGAAATGAACAATACATAGTTGAGGTCATGCAAGAAAATTGGAAGGAGTCGATGTCCTGTTGATGGGGATATGATTGATCAAGTGAGAAAAGGTTTTTCTAATTTTAATAGACGTGGCTGGCAAATGTTGAATTTCCCTTAGGCCTTAACTGTTGCCACGGACACCAATACGTGTCCCCGTGTCCGATACGTGGACACGGCAACATTTAGAACTGTTGGTGCTTGTGTATTCATGACTACGATGTATAATTTTGGAGAACCTGCCAATACGTTACATGGTTATTAGTTGTCTTGATTTTAAGTTTCCTCTTCATTTCAGTCAATCTCAAAAAAGAAAAGAAAAGTGTAGAAAGGATCTAATTGAGCTTCTTAATTCAAAGTAATTGTTGACAATCAGAGGTATGCATAAAATTTTAGACCTTTTGAACTTCTTAATATACGTGATGTACTCTAAATTTGGTTGTCATGTTTGATTTCAGGTTTATCCACGTTGAAGATCTCCGTAGCAACTAGGTGGTACTTGACGTAGGGTTTTACGTTCGTATCTTATGTTAGTTGGCTTCATTTTGGAAAAATTACACAATTTGTAATGGCTTTTGAGAACTGTTTATGAGTTGATGTATTGGATATATTTTATGTGGTTCATGTTCTAATTCTATGGTGGTATTGAATATGTCGGAGCGTATTTGGCTATTTGTGAACTTATGTGAATGTATTTGAGATGTTTTAATGCCATTTGTATTGTATTGGATAAAAATTGTTGGTTAAATAGGAGAACAATTAAGGAAAATACAAAAATTTCCTAGTGGGAAAAACTATTCCCGGCGTTTGTTAAACCCCGGGAATGGGATAACATTGTCAAGATTTCCAGCGTTCATTATAGCCATCCCGGGGTTTTTAAACGCCGGTAATATTCCCAGCGTTTGTTAAACCCTGGAAATGGATTAACATTGTCAAGATTTCCAGCGTTAATTATAGCCATTCCCGGGGTTTTTAAACGCCGGTAATATTCCCGGCGTTTGTTAAACCCGGGAAATGGGGCCAAATTTTAAAATTTTCCCACGTTTCTTAGAATCATTCCTGGGGTTTTTAAAAATGCTGGGAATATTCCCGGGGTTTGCAAACGCCGGCATTGGGGTCACCGGCGCCGGATTTTAGTTCGCCGGAAAATCAATCCCGGGGTTTTGCCAAACGCTGGGAAAAACGCCGGGAACCATTCCCAGCGTTTCATAAACACCGGGAAGCATTCCCGACAGGGGTATCAGGCACACTTGTTAAAACGCCGGGAATGACTTTTTCCGGCGTTTAGGGTACCTTTCCCGGGGTTTGAAAAACGCTGGGAATTCCCAGATTTATTGTAGTGTCTTTTAATGGAAGATGAGAGAAATTGGGGCCCTAAACCTTTCAGATTTTACAATCACTGGTTTTCACATCATAATTGTCTCAAAGTTATGTAGCAACATGTGAACACCCCGCGGGAGCGCGATGTCCACGAAAACGGTTTTGATTTGGAAAATGATTTGATTGGTTGAATGGAGTCGCCACCTGGATTTGAGGACCATACCCGAGAAACCATTTGAAAAATGACTCTTTTGCCCTTGACATGGAAAATATTTTCACCGGTCTCGTTAAAGTGAGATTTCTCGAGTCCGGGAGCTAGATTACGCGAGGGGAAGGAATTTAAAGCACCCCTCACGCCCGGTATGATTACCGGTCTCTACTCAATACTCAAAGGATTTTGAAAAGGTTGTTTAAATGGACTTTTATTACAAATTCATGTGAGAACACGTAGATGTGTCAACAAGATTGAGATGATTTGCGTGGATATATGTGCTAAATGATATGAATGATTGATTTATAGACATATAAACATTTGAATTTCACCAAACCCTGCTTAGACTGCCTTGGAAAGCCCCAGAAACTGATCACAAACATTACCCCTGCCACACCTGGATGGTAATCTGGGCACCTGGATTAGACAGATCCAGGCGCCTGGATGGGATCCAGACGCCTGGAAGGAGTCAATCCAGGCGCCTGGATTGCCTTCCAGACAGCAACTCTAAAATCCCATTCTTCACAATAGAGACCAAATGTAATGTTTTGATCAACTCACATGCATTCTAGAAGATATGTAACAACACAGAAACAGGCTTGAACCTTAAATGAAACTCAAATACAATGAAATGATACTAAAATGCAACAATAACACAAAGATAATGCTCATTTTAGACACCTATAATGGGATATGCTTATGTATCATAGAAAATCTCATATTGACACCTTAAAAACTAAATGATCAGACCTTATAAAAGATACATAAACTCATATGAACACCTCTTTCTTATGTGATCCCTTTTTAAAGAATTCTTGGAACTTTAAAACATTTTAAATGATCATCAAAACAAGGATCAGAACATGAACTATACAGAACCATGGATCAAGACATGCAAATTATGTACCAAAATTGATCAAAATGCAAAAGAAAATAGCAAACATGATAAGGGAAAAGGGGATCCAGGCGCCTGCATGGGGTGAATCCAGGCGCCTGGACTCAATGCAGGCGCCTGGAAGGTGATGATCCAGGCGCCTGGATTAAGCTCTGATACACAATCTGATTTCCTCTCTTGATGATTTTCAAACCTCTCTCAAACCCTTCACTGGTATAGAAGACCAGTGAGGACTTGATTGAGTTCCCCTCAGGGCCTATTTGAACACTTTGGTAGAAAAACTACCTTTTTGGCTTGATCAAGAACTTGAAATGGTTTTTTGAGTAGGTTTTGCAAGAATGTAGCTTCTGATTTGTGGTTTTTCTGAGCTAAAGAGGGTAGTTTGTAAATACTTTGGTGGAGTTTGATTGATGGAGAAGAGTAGATGATGGGTTGATGGAGTAAAGAGATGGTTTTTTGGAATTGAAATGAGTTGGGTTTAAGAGATGATTGATGAAACTGAAATTTATGGAGTAGTTTTGACCGAGTAACACAAGAGTGAGAGAGTGATTCTTCAGCCCCTGAAAATGGAGGAGAGGTGTTCGTTTTATAGGCAAACAAGGGTCCATAAAGGGCCATTTGGACCTTTCAAAAGGGCAAGGGGTCAACTAGGGGGTGAGGTGTAGGTGCAATGATCTCCCTCACACCCCTCTCCAACTGACTCTGCAACAAAATCCCCCAAGATATCGTTCCCGCCCACTAACAAACTTAAACTACACTCAACCTGGACTGATATCCAGGCGCCTGGATTGTGCAATTACAGGCGCCTGGACTGAATCCAAGCGCCTGGATCATGGAATCCAGGCGCCTGGACCCCTTCCAGGTGCATGTATTTTAAGGTTTTGGGCCATTCCAGGGTTTCAAGGGATGTTTTGGTGATTTTATGGGAGGTTATTGGTGGGGGTTTTCAAGTTTTTGATCAAACCTTGTGTGCTCACAATGGGCATTTTCATCATCGGGGAAGTTCTGGAATTCCGAGGGTCCGGATTGGGGTGTCTACAGTTGCCCCTCTTTGACGTGACTTGACATCATTGGTTTGATGTGAGTATCGTCAAAGACAAAGACGTCCCCAATCCATTGCCCCAGTATTTCCAAAACACACAAAGATATTGAAAATTCGGTCGTGCTCAACGAGCTGCCTACGTACCTTGTATGAAAGGATCAGACCGGCGTAGTTCTTGGGGACATCAGATATGACATACAACTTTTAAATGAGCATATTTCCCTCAAGGGAAATTTTGAATGATCGGAATGATTTAGACGGATTAAAAATCCTCACAAATGATTTAAACGGATTAAAAATCCTCAAAAATGATTGAAACGGATTAAAAATCCTCACAAATGATTTAAACGGATTAAAAATCCTCACAAATTATTTAGACGGATTAAAAATCCTCAAAATTGATTTAGACGGATTAAAAATCCTCAAAATTGATTCAGACGGATTAAAAAAATCCTCAAAATTGATTTAAACGGATTAAAAATCCTCAAAAATGATTTAAACGGATTAAAAATCCTCACAAATGATTTAAACGGATTAAAAATCCTCAAAATTGATTTAGACGGATTAAAAATCCTCAAAAATGATTTAGACGGATTAAACGGATTAAAAATCCTCAAAATTGATTTAGACGGATTAAAAATCCCCAAAAATGATTTAGACGGATTAAAAATCCTCAAAAATGTTTTAGACTGATTAAAAAAATCCTCAAAATTCATTTAAACGGATTAAAAAACCTCAAAAATGATTTAAACGGATTAAAAATCCTCACAAATGATTTAGACGGATTAAAAATCCTCACAAATGATTTAGACGGATTAAAAATCCTCAAAAATGATTTAAACTGATTAAAAATCCTCAAAATTGATTTAGACGGATTTAAAAAATCCTCAAAATTGATTTAAACGGATTAAAAATCCTCAAAAATGATTTAGAAATAATTTAGTGAAATCCAATGGCCTATCACCACGAATCGAATTCCTGCATGAAATAATAATCTGCTTGGTTGCACCTCACACATGTGCCAATCATGATTCAAATTTAAACCGCCCTAAAAGTGTCCCAAAAATTCTTGAGAAGCCACAGAATAAGGTTAGAAATACCAAATAATTACGATTGGACAACACTTCATGGCACCTGGATCAGTTGAGAGGCACCCGGATCAACCCAATCCAGGCGCCTGGATTCACTTTGGGCGCCTGGAAACACTCAATCCAGGCGCCTGGATTCATTTGGCGCTGGACCCCCAAAAACGTGAACGGTTGTAACCGTTGGGTGAGGTTATTTCGATCCCAGTTTACACTTTTCGGTCATTCTGTTTCTTCTCCGACCAAATTCGATTGTCTCTCCCTCTCTCCATCTCTC
>JADGMU010001098.1:0-18385 GCA_016920895.1 Vaccinium myrtillus | reverse complement strand
CTAAATTCTTTTTCTTTATGAATAAGAGAAAATATGATGTGTGTCAGGGCTCCACAAAATTTGTAATCCCAAATCCTCCACGAAACTGTGCAAATGTTTGAAAGTGATGGATTATGAGTGAACAGTATTCCAGCACACTTCTAGATTCCAAATCCTCCACGAAACTGTGCAAATGTTTGAAAGTGATGGATTATGAGTGGACAGTATTCCAGCACACTGTGACAAAAATTTCATCGATAAATTAACAAAAAATCTATGTGTACGCACGTTGGCGTACGCAAAACGTACGTACACCACGCGGGGGCCCCATTGCGGGCCCCAAAAAAATTCTAAAAAAATATCATAAATTTTAAAATATTATTCGTCCCCGTGAATCTAAAAAACATACTTTCCGATATCCAATTGGGCTGATTTTTTACGGGGCCCCTAAAATAATATTTTAAAATTTATGGTATTTTTTTAATTTTTTAGCGCGCAGATGGCGCGTGGTGTTTTGCGACGCAAACGTGCGTACACGTAGTCATAATTCATAAATTAATTAATAAGAACAGAAGAGATCTGCACGGATTTGATTCTACCAAGATAGAAATAGAATAGGACTGATAAATAGCAATAGAAAAAGACCAACCAAGTGAGTCGTAAACAATTTATTAATAATGGTAGACCAAATATCACAATAGCCGACAACAATAAATTTTATAAATAAAAAAACGAAAAACGCATAAGAAAATAGTTTTGACTGCAAGTATTAATTAAAATATTAAAAGTAAATAGAGTAGTTTTCTTGCCTGTCTAAAAATAATATTGAAAGGATGATTTTATCTGTTGGAGTCTACTTGAATAAACATCGAAATAATGACAAGGTTAATTTGACGATTGTGGCGGCTGCAGGTTTTGTGCGTAAAGGCGCTAGTTTTTCAAAAGATTTTAAGATTCTTCTTAAAATCACCATGATTTTAAGAAATTAGCCAAGTTGTGCAGTTAAAATCATGGTATTTCAAATAAAAAATTAAGTGTTTCCGTGCATTATTTTTTGAATTTTTCACACCGAATGAAAGTACATGAGGAGTACTTTAATTTGGTACGAAAAAAATCAAAAAACGATACACGGAACCACTTCATTTTTTTATTTCAAAATCATGATTTTAGCACCTGCTGAACTCATTTGCTAAAATCACCATGATTTTCTGAGTATAGGAGTTACGTACGTACGTCTTGAAAGCCTGATTGGAAGACGTGATTATCTTAAGCCAAGTTTAGGTTTTCATCCAAAGGCAAACTATTACAACTAAAGGATTAAGACTGAGTTTTTCTCATTGTCTAAATGGACTAAATGTGCTAATTAAATGGACTAAAGCACTTGGTTGCACGGATTTTGAGGCAAGCCCATTTTTGTCATATTCAATAATAGATTTGACATTTACCGCAAACAACTGGTGTTTTGACGACAATGAAAAGACAGTATTTTTAATGAAAATATGGCATAAATCTTAAACCCTGATTGATAGTGGATATGATGAGAATTTGCATGGGGACTCCACTTGAAACATTAATTTAATTTACTATAACAATAATAACATTTTTTTTTTCATTGAATCACAACATGATGTCTGGATTTTATTCAAGTATTTA
Organism: Vaccinium myrtillus; assembly: GCA_016920895.1. Taxonomy (NCBI): domain Eukaryota; kingdom Viridiplantae; phylum Streptophyta; class Magnoliopsida; order Ericales; family Ericaceae; genus Vaccinium; species Vaccinium myrtillus. The sequence goes on along the minus strand of JADGMU010001098.1, from coordinate 16,753 downwards.
GTAAACCCACTATTAAAAAAACTGTATCAGAAAAAACAACCACTGGGAATTTAAAATAGTACAAAACTAACCATAGCCTAGAGTTTAATTAGAACAATACAGATACACAACCATACTATCTATACTGCAAGAAATTCATCTTACTTGGTAGCCTCAACCACCATTTTCCTTAACCCCATTTTCCTTCACTTCTTCTCCTGTTGTTTTCAGCTTGTCTTTCACTTCTTCATCAGATTTTTGTTCCTTCCCTTTATCTTTCTCTTCTTTCTCAGCCTTTGCTTTCTTTTCCTCCTCAGCCTTTACCTTCTCTTTCTCCTCCTCCTCCGCCTTTAGCTTTGCTTCCTCCTTCGCTTTCTCTATCGCTTTGATCAATTTCCCCAAACAAGCCTCCGCATCTTCTTCAGCTGACTTAGGCATCAAATTCTCTGCCACATCAGCCGGGCTAATTTTCGTTTCCTCCAACAAATTCCCAATTGTCTCAAACAAATCATGCGATTCAAGATCCAAATAATTCCTTGCTAGTACCTTAAAAGCCTCGAAACAGCAATATGATAGCTCAATATGCTTATCCATTCTCCCTCTCCTAATCAGAGCAGGATCAAGTTTCTCCACATAGTTCGTGGTAAAAACTATGATCCTTTCTCCTCCACAAGCAGACCAAAGCCCGTCAATGAAATTCAAAAGCCCTGACAAAGTAACCTTGCTACTCTCATTACTCTTTTCTTGAACCTCTTTCTTTTGCTGACTAATAGGATCCTTTCCATCTCCCTCCTCGTCTTTCTCCTCCTTCTTCTTCCTCTGGCCAGTCAAATCCAGCGAGCAATCAATGTCTTCAATCACTATAATAGACTTGCTTGATGTGTCGATTAATAGTTTCCTCAACTCTGTATTATCTTTCACCGCTGTCAATTCAAGGTCGTATACATCGTATTCTAGAAGATTTGCCATGGCCGCAATCATGGTGGATTTACCGGTGCCTGGAGGCCCATAGAGAAGATAACCTCTTTTCCAAGCCTTACCAATTTTTTTGTAGTAGTCTTTGGACTTGGTGAAGGTCATGAGGTCATTGATGATTTCTTTTTTCTTCTTCTCCTCCATAGCTAAAGTATCAAATGTTGCCGGATGCTCAAACACCACATGGTTCCACATTGTCCTCTGAAATCTCCTGAGATATAGAAATGAACTTATTAAAGTAGTGCACCAAGAAAATTTTTTGTAAATAAACGCCATCAGTGTCAATGGAAAATCATCAATTAAGATTCATGAAAACTTCAAAGGCAAAACGTTGACTGGGCTTCCTGCAAGTGTACACTAAGATTAGTTATCCAAGATTAATCGATGGGCGCATAAACTGACCCGGGCACCTGAATTATAAAAAGAAAAAATATGATTCAAACCATACCCAACCCATTGCTCGGTCCGATTATTCGTATACAGCTTTCTTTGTCGACTCTTGGCCGCGATCGCCTTCCCCTCATCCATCACATGGTTCAAGTAAAGCCCGTAAATAATCTCCCTATTCCTCCGGTGGAACTTCAGTGTATAATACCTCTTCTCTTCATTCCCATACAACGAAAGCACCTGGCCTTTGGGTATATTCTTACTCGAAGCCCACCAGACCTTAAGCCCCATGAATACGTCTGTAATTTCCTCGTAATCGTCCATACTAAGGACGAGAGACTTGGAGTCCCGAACCATATCGGCCTTGAGCCGTTTGGCTCGGGCGGTGGAGTTGGTGGAGAGGTAGCGTTCGATGGCCGCGTAGGCTTTGCTCCGCTCGTAAAAGCCCTCGGCGCTGAACTCGTGGAAAGTGATATGGATATAGGGGTACACTAGAGAAACTAATTTCTGTGCATATTTTTGGAACTGCCCTTGCATTTCGAAAGGGCAGTATTGTTTGAACATGGCCCAGATGAACATTAGGCCGGCGAGCGATGACCCGAGTTGGGTCCACATCTCTCCTCCGGTCATCTTTTCCTTCTTCTTCTTCTCTTCCAAGGAAATACTGGTGAAATGGTTTATAGTATTAGCTAGGATTTGTATTTGATATGGTGTGGCTACTGTGGTATTTATCCAGTGGAGAAGAGAAATGGGGACTTGGTTTTTTGGTCTTTCCGTGTTGAGTAAGATTTGATGACTTAATTAAGAAGTTATGTAAATCATCTTAAATTTCCATGAGAGTGATATATTTAGAAAATAACATCCTTTTTTCCTTTTTTTTTTTTTTTATAATCAGATTTCCGGGCTAACTTGTGCGGACTAATTCCGGGACCCTGGAGGTAACGACCGGGCATAATGCAAGTATATGACTCCCTCAACTATATCTAAATATATATACAACATGACTTACATAGTGATCTCCCTTAACTATAGGGCTCTCTGATGGAAAGTAAACTTAATTGTGCATGTGTTAAATATGTTTGGATAAGGCCAAAATGAGATTTGGCTGGTGGTATTAAAGTGTGATAGGTATGTGCTTTAATTTATTGTGGTGCTAGGCCATTTGCTAGGCCATTGCCTACTTAGTCAAATATGGTGGCTATCTTAGTTGTATAAGTATGTGTGTGTATTGGCTTTGCAATGTGTGGGAATAAGAAGAGAAAGAGTGAGAGAAAAGAGGAGGCAGAGAGAGAGAGGCAGAACGTGGGGAGCCCCTAAGGGGGTCTCCCCCACCACCACAAAAATGTAGTGTGTGCTTGTAGATGTGTAAGAGTTCTATTTGTATTTGTTTGTGAAAAGATTAATAAAAAGAATGAGTTTAGTTGTGTGTGAGGAATTTTTTCTTATTTCCATCACTCTCCCTATGCTTAATTAGTTACATAATGCGCGAGTGCGTGACTGCAAGTGTAAAAGAATTTTCTAAAGATAATTTGAACCCCTAAAATTTACAAGAAAAAGGATTAAGAACAAGAATGCAAAGCGAAAATTAAGAACAAGAGTTGCGGTCTTACTGAAAAATTATTTAACTCAAGTCCAGAGACTGAATTATAGTAGTAAAATAAATACAGAGTCTGAATCATAAGTTACGGATTGGTTCGGAACCGAACCGTAGACTTTTAGTCTGAACACGGAATATTGCATTTCTTTGGAACCGTGACTCGCGGTTTGATTATCAAATTTATACCAGTCCACACCAATCCGTGACTCGCGGCATGTCAAGTCACAGTCATTGTTTGTTTTCTTTCCAGAGTCTAATATTGAATGGTTTTCACTGGTGTTACCAAGAAGGTGAAGGTGTGGTACCACCATTATTGACCTGACCCCATACCCTTCGTTGTCGATTGAGATCATCGCAGTTACCTACGAAAGAAACCTTCACCACGAAGCTCTTATGACCGACTCTTTTCTTAATTCTTTGTCTAATTAAGGACAGGGATGGCTTTGGAATTTTAATTCGGTTATGGCCAAATGTTCATTTCTTAAAATAAAGCGGACATATTTAGTGCGTGTTTGCGAGAATTTTCTTTTTTAGAATTTTTTAGAATTTTTTTAAAAAATTCTATTTGAGATTGTAGTTTTTTAGAATTTTTTTTAAGTGTTTACTAAAAATTTTAAATGATAGATACTAGAATTTTATAGATTTTCAAAAGTTAGAAAAGGAATGAAATTAAAAAATCCCCAATGTAGGTTTGTGTAGCTTATGGTGTTTTTTTTTTTTTTTGAAATAAAATTTTAGATTTGAAGTATTATAAAAGTTGTTTTCAGTTTTTTGCAGTAAATAGTATCAATTTTTACTGTTACTTAATTGTAATTTCCAACTATGATAAAGAAAAACATGTTTATCTGCAGCTTCTACTAAAATATAAAATTTAGAATCTACAGCAGAATTTAAAACTAAAATCTACAAGTAATAGGTATCTATAATCATGCCATGATCAATATGACATGGAAGAGTTCCAGAGCTAATATAATGGTCCTCCTCCTAAGGTTACATGAACACGATTCATGAACATGACATCAACCTTCATTACATCATTTGACATTCAATCACGCCATGCTAAAAACAAATCAATGTGTCTTTTCTTTGCATCGTCGGCTGAGTTTCTCAAAATATTCATTCCTAAAACTCCTAAACACGGATGTTGAGACGCGTTAATTTCCTAACATACATCAACTACTTTTAAGTCTAACACTTTTAATTAAGACTTTTAGCTAAAAACGGAAACTCACCCCTCATGTGCTAATTTTGTCTCCGGGACTAATTATTGAGTACTTTACACGAGCAAGAGATCGCCACAACACTGCGTGGATCAATCGTTGTCTCTCAACTACACAACAAAAGCAAATGACAATTGTCCTAATCGAATGATTTGTCGGTACATAAATAATTGCAAGTACATACCACATTGATGCAGAATGGAAAATTAATATTATTTAAAATAGCTTTTTGAAGTTTTCTTTATTTCAATTTTAGTATTTTGTTAGGAGATTACTAGTATGAAGTGATTTAGTTTCTTAATTTTAGGTTTATTCAGTTTCCTATTTTATATTTTCTTGTTTTACAAGAATTAGGGTTGCTAGTATTTTATTTCCTTTTTAGTTTTAGGGTTACTGCTAGTATAAATAATTTATGCAAGCCTTAGGGAAAGTGAGTTGTTTATAATTATTAATGAAAATTTGAGAGTTTTCTCTATATTGTTTGTTCAAGGAGGGATTACCTCTAGTTCAGACAAAATTCGTGATTGTCCTTGTTGCGCGTTCTTATTTCATCACGTCTCCCTGCATCAGTTGGTATCAGAGCCTGCACTCGATTCCGGATCATGGTGCAACAAAGAGTTTGTTATGGTCGTTATGCTGTTGCCGAAGATGTGTATGAACGAAGTAAAGCTGCACGAGGAGCACGACTAGAGGCGCGATTCCAGCAAATAGAACAGCATTTGTCAGACGAGATTGCCCTAACTGTTGAAGGGAATCCACCTCGCCGTCATCTTGTTATACCTCGGTTTCCGAAAGAGGAGGAGATATCAGATAACGTTTCTATCACCAAATTTTTGGCGGGTAACTATAAGCCGAGGGAGAGTACAAGAGAGGCTACCATTGAGTGGCCTTTCACTTCAAATAAACCACCAATTTTTTACGAAGAACCGATGGAGAAAATTACACAAAATAAAAAAAAAAATGTAAAAAAAAAATGGTTTCTATGTTGGCGTTGTTGGAAACAGATGTAGAAGAATCAATTAAATTTGATTCGTATGAAAGCTTGAAGACGGTGAAGTTGACAACAGTACTAATGAATATGTTGATCCGTTTTGGGAATTTGTTGAAGACACTAAAAGTCCATTTGTTTCGATCGAGAAGGAAGGTGAATTTGCTTTGTTAATGAAAATTATTCCTTTAGAATTTCAAGATTCCCACTACAAGAAAATTGCCCTATTGCGACGAAATATTTTTGTGGCAAAAGCATTAGATTTCGTCGCCAATGGTATTTGCGAGGAAATATTTCATCGCCAACTTTCCTCGCCTACACTGTGTCGCTAAAGGTAATAGAGAGGAAATTTAATTTTTCCTCGCCTATTGGTAGAGAATAGGCGACGAATATTTTCCTCGCGTATTCAAACATAATAGGCGACGACTATTTTCCTCGCTATTTTTTTAAAAAGTTGTCGCCAAATCTACCACTTTGTCGGAAAGTTCCTATGATCAACAAAATTGGCGAGGAAATATTTCGTCGCTAATTAAATTGGCGAGGATAACTGAGTAAATTCTCAAATTATTTCTTTATTCACCCATTCTTATTCGTCCATTTGAACTATCCGCCAAAAGCGCCTTCAAGACACAATTTTTGAAATCTTTTGGTCTTTCTACTTTGTGATAATATTTTATTTTTGAATGAAACTTGTAAAAGACGAATGATTAATCTAAAAAATGAAACCTAATTTAACAAAAGATAAACAAGGTGATAATGATGGCAATGACTGAAATACCTTAAAATTAAACAAAACAAATGCTAAATTATATCATAATACAAATACACGCACGCATAATATGTTTTAAACCCATAAAAAACATATTTCTTTATATAATTTTAATTTTTTTATACCAAATTAAAGTGCTCATTGAGTACTTTAATTAGGTTCAAAAATTGTTTAAAAACAATGCTACGGAATCACATCTTTTGACGGCTACAAATTACATGTTTTCCAAACCTATCATTTAGAAAGGGACGGACTGAATATTCATTTTAAATATTACGAATTTTCAGAAATTAAAAAACTTAGATTTGGTGAGGAATCAAAATTTGGTCGCGAAAGGGTGCCTTTTTTACTAGGAAACCCGTATTTCCTCGCTAAAACCATACCTTTCGGCGAGGAAATATGAGTTTCCTCGCGAAAACCTATCCGTTGGCGACGAAATTTAGATTTCCTCGCCTAATGTTACTTTTTTGCAAGGAAAGAAATTTGTCGCCAAAACATACATTTTGGCGACGAAACATTGGTTTCCTCGCCAAAAAGTACCCATTTCGCGACGAATTTCCACTTCCTCGCGAAAAAGTCCCATTTCACGACAAAATCTAATTCCTCGCCAAAAGATACCATTTGGCGAGGAAATTTTGATTTCCTCACTAATTTTTGTCGCCATAAGTCCTTTTTGTTGTAGTGTCCTTCGTGAAATTTCGGTTCGAGAAAATCAACTTGAAGTACAAGATCAATGCGGACAAGATTCGACGACTTCTATTGTATAAACTCGAGGACGAGTTTCTTCAAGCCGGAGATAATTATGCAGAATGAAAAATTAATATTATTTAAAATAGATTTTTGAAGTTTTTCTTATTTCAATTTTCGTATTTTTTTTTTAGGAGATTACTAGTATGAAGTTATTTAGTTTCTCAATTTTAGGTTGATTCAGTTCCTATTTTATATTTTCTTGTTTTACAAAAATTAGGGTTGCTAGTATTTTATTTCCTTTTTAGTTTTAGGGTTGCTGCTAGTATAAATAATTGATGTAAGCCTTAGAGCAAGGGAGTTGTTTATGATTATTAAAGAAAATTTGAGAGTTTTCTCAATATCGTTTGTTCAAGGAGGGAGTACCTCTAGTTCAGACAAAATTCGTGATTGTCCCAGTTGCGCGTTCTTATTTCAAAACACCTCTCTGCTTTGGATCTTTTGCTTTGCTTCACGTATCAACATCATGTTGCGAGTGATTTTCCCTGCTTTTCTCGATGTACCCTTATCGAATTATCAATAAATTTCTTTTGCTGATATATTAAAAAAAAAAAAAAAAAAAAACTCCTCCTTGCATCACACATAGACAATGCCACGTGGTATTCTGAGAGCACTGAATAATTACTCTTTGCACGTCATTAGGTACTATATATCACATGTTACATAGTTTGACTCATTTGAGCCAATTACGGTCCTCTAGTGATGTGTACAATATCATTTGTTAAGTTATCTAAAAACCAGGTGGACATTATTCATACCAAACCAAGCTCCTTTTGGACGATCCAAGTTTTTCGGTTTGTAGTGCAGAGTTTTTGGCCTATCGATTATGTTTCTAACATGTCTCATTCCGGCGATGTCTCAGCCTCGTCCAGACAATCATAGAATGAGCGATACTGCAATATTGGTTTTGCTGTCAGTAACTCTCGTCCGTCCAAACTCCACTTGAGACATTAATTTAATTTACATCAAAAATAAAAACTAGTTTTATGAAACCACAACATGATGTCTGAATTTTATTCAAGTTTTTCGTAAATCCAGAATTAAAAAAACAAAAGTTTAAAAACAATAACTGGGTATTGAAAATAGTACAAGACTAACTATAGCAAGAAATTCAGCTTAATTGGTAACCTTAACCCCCATTTTCCTTCACTTCTTCCCTTGTTGTTTTCTTTTCTTTCACTTCTTCATCAGATTTCTTGTCTTTCTCTTCTTTCTCAGCCTTCGCTTTCTTTTCTTCCTCAGCCTTTTCCTTCTCCTTCTCCTTCTCCTCCTCCTCCGCCTTCAACTTTGCTTCCTCCTTCGCTTTCTCAATCGCTTTGATCAATTTCCCCAAACAAGCATCTGCATCTTCTTCGACTGACTTAGGCATCAAGTTCTCCGCCACATCAGCCGGACTAATTTTCGTTTTCTCCAACAAGTTCCCAATTGTCTCGAACAAATCATGCGATTCAAGATCCAAATAGTTCCTTGCCAGTACCTTAAACGCCTCAAAACAGCAATAAGACAGCTCAATATGCTTGTCCATTCTCCCTCTCCTAATCAGAGCAGGATCAAGTTTCTCCACGTAGTTTGTGGTAAAAATGATAATTCTTTCGCCTCCGCAAGCAGACCAAAGCCCATCGATAAAGTTCAAAAGTCCGGATAGAGTAACCTTACTACTCTCGTTACTCTTTTCTTGATCCTCTTTCTTTTTCTTACTAATAGGATCCTTTGCATCTCCCTCCTCATCTTTCTTCTCCTTCTTTTTTCTCTGGCCAGTCAAATCAAGCGAGCAGTCGATGTCTTCAATCACAATAATGGACTTACTGGATGTGTCGATCAATAATTTCCTCAACTCTGAATTATCCTTCACCGCGGTCAATTCAAGGTCATACACGTCGTACTCTAGAAGATTGGCCATGGCCGCAATCATGGTGGATTTGCCTGTGCCTGGAGGCCCGAAAAGAAGATAACCCCTTTTCCAGGCCTTACCAATTTTTTTGTAGTAGTCCTTAGATTTGGTGAAGGTGATGAGGTCGTTGATAATTTCCTTTTTCTTCTTCTCCTCCATAGCTAAAGTATCAAATGTTGCTGGGTGCTCAAACACCACATGGCTCCACATTGTTTTCCGGAACCAACTGGAAATTTATAAAGAAATTAGAAAAAATACAGCAGAAATAAAATTATAAATCAATACTATATATATATTTATATATCATCCACCATGTTGCAGGAATATATATAATATGTATATATGCTAGAAGAAGCCTATGATACATAATAAAAAATAATAATAATTTGATGGCAGAAAATTGAATTATTAAAAAAAATATGCAACTAACACCAAAGTAATGCTCCCTCACTCTCAAATGATAAGATTGTCAGAGAGAAAAATAAAGTATTTTCATTCATAACTATTAAAACTTTTTTTGTACCAATTTAAAGAATAAATTGAAATCTTTAATTTGGTGCAAATAAATTGAGAAATTATGCTAGCAATTACTTTATTTTTTATCCAAAAATTACACGTCTTTTGGCTGATCTTAATATGGGACTGAGAGAGTATGTAATTATATGAAAAGGTGTGTACGTAACCCAAAAAAAAGTGTAACATTCGGGAAGAAAAGCGTAACAAATACATTAAAAATGCGTATTAGCAAAAATATGTTTATCATACACCAAAAATATGTGCACCCATCATCCAAATTATGAGTAACACGCACTGAAAAATATGCTCAAGATTCAAACTATACCTGACCTGTTCCTCGTTTCGATTATTCGTAAACAGCTTCCTTTGCCGGTTCATGACCTCGATCGCCTTCCCCTCATCCATTACATGGTTCAAGTAAAGCCCGTAAATAATCTCCCTATTCCTCCGGTGGAACTTCAACGTATAAAACCTCTTCTCTTCATCTTCATAAAACGAAATCACCTGGCCTTTGGGTTGATTCTTATTTGAAGTCCACCAGACCTTAAGCCCCATGAACTCATCCGTGATTTCCTCGTAATCATCCATACTTAAAACGAGAGACTTGGAGTCTCGAACCATTTCGGCCTTAAGCCGTTTGGCTCGGGTGGTGGAGTTGGTGGAGAGGTAGCGTTCGATGGCCGTGTAGGCTTTGCTCCGCTCGTAAAAGCCCTCGGCGGTGAACTCGTGGAAAGTGATACGGATGTAGGGGTAAACCAGAGAAATTAATTTTTGTGCATATTTTTCGAACTGGCCTGGCATTTCGAAAGGGCAGTATTGTATGAACATGGCCCAGATGAACATTAGGCCGGCGAGCAATGACCCGAGTTGGGTCCACATCTCTCCTCCGGTCATCTTTTCCTTCTTCTTCTCTTCCAAGGAAATACTGGGGAAATGGCTTATAGTATTAGCTAGGTGTTGTATTTGATATGGCGTGGTTTCTGTGGTATTTATCCAGTGGAGAAGAGAAATGGGACTTGGTCTTTTGGTCTTTCCGTGTTGAGCAAGATTTGATGACTTAATTAAGAAGTTACATTTCCATGCGAGTGATATACATATTTAAAAAACATCGTCTTTTTCTTTTTTTATAACCGGATTTCCGAGCTAACTTGCGCGAACTACTTCCGAGGTAACGACCAGACATAATGCAAGTATACGGCTCCCTCAACTACATCTAAATATATATACTGAAAAATTATTCAACTCAAGTCCAGAGACTGAATTATAGTAGTATCATAAATACAGAGTCTGAATCGTAAGTTACGGATCGGTTCGGAACCGAATCGTAGACTTTTAGTCCGGACACAAATATCATTTTCTTGGACCCATGACTCGCGGTTTGATCATCGGATTTATACCAGCTGGTCCGCACCAATCCGTTGACACCCCTAGTCTGAATTATACTGGTCGTGTTTGGTTGGCAGCTTGACCAGATTTTTCAAAAAATAAGTCAGAAATTGTTGTTTGGTTATGAATTGAAGGTGTCTATTAGAACATGTGTGAAAATTAAATCCCACATTGGAAAAATAGAAAAAAAGGTTGGACCTTAATATACAATTGGATGACTCACCACTTACAAGGCTTAGCCTTTTAAGTGGATATGGGTCATTTAATGTATATTGGGCCCAACGAATGTGATGGACTCCGTGAATACTCCCCAGATGTTTGGGCTTTATGCACCCCGGCCCAGCGGAAGCGATGGCGGGATCGATGCATCGTACAAACTCCCAATAAGTGGTATCAGAGCCAATGACTGACGATCTATGGGCAGACACTCGGCGCGCCATGGATCGACTTGCATGGTGAACTCCAAGTGATGGAAACAGAAAAATCCAACAGTGCAAGTAATGCGGTGTGCCTGTTGCAAGGTGATGCAAGCGAATGGAACACGTGATGCACGTTGACTAGTCGGGGAGCATGGTGCCAGTGAATGGGCACGTTGGCTCTCAATGGAGTTTCTCGTCGGGGAGCATGGTACCAGTGAATGGGCACGTTGGCTCTCAATGGAGAATTCAATGGATGGATCTGAATCATTAGAGTTGGTGCAGAATAAGCCTAGTTTGGAAGATTGGGTTGAGAGTAGTAAATCAGAATCTAGGGGGAACTTGAATGCAAATAAACGAGCAAAACTCAATGAACGATTCACACATGAGGGAGATTTGTTAGAACATGTGTGAATATTAAATCCCACATTGAAAAAATATAAAAAATGGTTGGACCTTAATATACAATTGGATGACTCACCACTTACAAGGTTTAGCTTTTTAAGTGGATATGGGTCATTTAATGTATATTGGGTCCAACGAATGTGATGGACTCTGTGGATACTCCCCAGAAGTTTGGGTGTTAAGCACGCCGGAGTAGCGAAAGCGATGACGAGATCGATGCATCGTACACATGGTCAACTCTCAAAGACCTTGAATATTCCAAGTCTACCATTAAATTCTCCCACGGTCCCACTTCAATGTGCATGTGTGAGAGGGGAGAGAGAGAGAGAGAGAGAGAGAGAGAGGGAGGACAATGCTATTATACGTTGGGTTTTGGGATGAGAGGACCCACTGGCCCAATTTCCGCCAGTCAAAAGCGGGTAGACAGAGAGGAAGGGGTGAGGCCTGCGTAGTTGATTGTCCCGATGATTAAAATAAATGTGTCAGTTACTCCTTTCGTCAATCTGTTTGTCTCTCATTTCTATTACTCCCTCCGTCCCATAAAGTTTGGTCCCTAAGAAACTACGTGCAATTTTCAAACTAAAAAATGATGTGCTTACAGAAATAAATTTTTAGTCAATATGAATATCTTGTCTGATAGATCTCATTGAAAACTTTTATACGGTACAAAAAAAATTCAAAAATTATTTTGGTAAATACATTATTTTGACCGGCGGAAATTAGGCTAGTGGGTCCCCCTCATCCCAAAACCCAACATACTCCCCGGAATGGCAGCCGACCAGGGAGACAAAACAAATATTCCAAATGTAATTGAGTATCCCTCCAATACTGGTCCCGGAGGGTTAGGAACCTTTCAGGAATTTGATCCTGTCTTTCGGTTCGATAGTGTGGCGTCGTGCATAGTTGTGACACCAGTCCCATGAACAAACAATTCATTTCATCGTGCTTGACCTTAATAGTTTCCTCTTTTTCGGAAGGATAAAGATACGGCTACCTTGTTCGGTTTAGAGTTTTGTTTTAGTTTTGGTTTTGTTAATATCATCATTCTTTCATTTCTCTTTCTATCTCGCTCCACTCATTACACATGCTTACATCATCAAAACTAAACTAAATTACAAACCAAACACAATCAATAGCATTGTCCTCTCTCTCTCTCTCTCTCTCTCTCTCTCCCTCTCACACGCACATGGTAGACTTGAATATTCGAGGTCTTTCAGGGTGGACCCCCTCAATTCATAACCAAACAGCAATTTCTGACTTATTTTTTGAAAAATCTGGTCAAGCAGCCAACCGAACACGGCAACTATCATGAAAATACACGAACCAGGCCACGTCAAGTCACAGTCATTGTTGTTTGTTTTCTTGCCAGAGTCTAATTGAATGGTTTTCCAAGAAGGTGAAGGTGTGGTACCACCATTATTGACCTGACCCCATACCCTTCGTTGTCGATTGAGATCATCGCAGTTACCTACGAAAGAAACCTTCACCACCAAGCTCTATCACCAACTCTTTTCTTAACTCGGTTATGACCAAATGTTTATTTCTTAAAATAAAGCGGACATATTTAGTGCGTGTTTGTGAGAATTTTCATTTTTATTTTGCGAATTTTGAGATTGTAGTTTTTTAGAAATTTTTTTAAGCGTTTACTAAAATTTTTAAATGGTAGATACCCGAATTTTATAGATTTTCAAAAGTTGCAAAAGGAATGAAATTAAAATTTTTTTTTTTTTGAAATAAAATTTTAGATTTGAAGTATTATAAAAGCTATTTTCAGTTTTTTGCAGTAAATATTATCAATTTTTACTGTTACTTAATCGTAATTTCCAAATATGATAATGAAAAACATGTTTATCTGCTTCTACTAAAATATAAAATTTAGAATCTACAAGCGGAATTTAAAACTAAAATCTACAAGTAATAGGTATCTATAATCACGCCATGATCAATATGACATGGAAGAGTTCCAGAGCTAATGCAATGGTCCTCCTGCTCCTAAGGTTACATGATCATGATTCATGAACATGACATCAACCTTCATGACATCATTCGACATTCAATCACGCCATGCTAAAAACAAATCAATGTGTCTTTTCTTTGCATCTTCGGCTGAGTTTCTCAAAATAACTCAGTCCTAAAAAAACTCTTAAATATGGATTTTGAGACGTGGTAATATGCAACTACTTTTAATCGTTTTAACACTTTTAAGACTTTTTCTTTAAAACCGGGTACTCACCCTTCATGTGCTAATTTTGTCCAGAGGACTAATTATTGAGTACTTTTCACAAGTAAAATATCGCCACCACACTATGTAGCTCACTCTTTGTCTCTCAACCATCCAACAAAAGTGAATTATTATTGTCTTAACCGAATGATTTGTCGGTACGTAAATAATTGAGAGTACGTACCACACATAAGCAATGCCACGTGGTATTATGAGAGCCCAGAATAATTGCTCTTTACACGTCTTTTATGTATTATTGTTTGGTCTTTTTACTTCTTTGCAACAGAAAATGATTGTGTACGAGCGTGCCAGAGAAAACCTTTAAGTCTTCTCTCTCAGATTAACTTTGAAAAACCAAATATGATCAGACGACTGTGTTTGAATGGTTCAATTACCTCAACTAAGAGGATTTTTCTTTCAAAGTGAAGAAATACAAACCAATTTACTTAGTAAATTAAAGAACAATAAAAAAAACAAGGTACTTTGATCAAGAAATCAATAGTAAACTTACTTCGAAATCTTCTTCAACTTCAAATAGAAAGACAACAAGAACTTCGAACACTGGATTGTTACAAATACTACTTTTATCTACTTCCTAAACTACTTTCCTAAACTTATTCGAACTGAGTCGAATTTCTAAAACTACAATTCTAACTGCCAAAGAACAAACCAAGCATCATTCACTCTTCAACTTCTTCTATTTATAGACCTTGCTTGTAGTTTGAACTTCCCGCCTGATCTCTTGACTTTGAACTTCATCATTTCATTTCAAAAAATTGTTTCTTCCCTCCAAAAGCGTTTGAACTTGAATCTGCACGGTTACTCATTCAAATCACATTTTGCACATGATTAATTTCAAAGAATCACTTCCTTGCACGATCTACTTCATGTGTGATAGTTTCAAAAAATATATATATATATATATATGTATTTTTTTTTTTTGCACGGCAAAAAAGATTTTATTAATCAAATATCGAAAATACAAGATTAAACGAGGCAAGAGAAAGACAAAAAAGCCTCTCGAGACCCAAAAGATTGGAAGGTTGACAGAAGACAACCAAACAATCAAACAATCAAAACGAAAACCTAAACCCCCATGAGCACCTAAACCTCCCAAAACGAAACACACCACCCAAAAGCAAAAACCCTCACAAACCGAAAGCCAACAAGAACAAAAACCACAACTCGCCTGAAACAACAACCTAAAACAAACCAAAGGGGAGAATTAGAGATTATCATCAGCCCTTGCCTTATTAAGGGCTTCCATCTCAGCAATCTTGCTAATGACCTCATTTTCATCACCATCATAGCCAAGCCTAAAAATCTTATTTACTGCCCATATGGCTTGAGCTTCATCTAAAAGAATTTTGTTCCTGTTGTTTATATTCCCTGAAGAAACAGATGCAGATAGAGCAGCAGATGCCACCGCTGACCTTAACACCACCCACTTCTTTTTGTTTCCCTTTCCCTTGTTTTCACCAAATTTTACGCTATTGTACCCTAGAATTTTGTTTATGCTCTTCCCGTTTCTTTTTCCTTTTATCCCTTTGCTTGCTGCTTGAATAGGGATTTGGTTTGCAACAGAATGGGATGTCGACTCCTCAGACTTCCTATTAGCCCTATCTTCAGTATTTGCCACCTCAACAACATATTCCATAGTGTTATCCAGTTGTCTCGCTGCTGCAGCATCCTCAAATGAATCAATATCCTCTCTTGAATCGCCCATCAATGAGTCACAGTTGGAAAGACAATCATCAGATCTGCACCCAATCGAATCTGGCTCCGAGAAGTGGTCGTCATCAACATCAAACTCAGACTCATCTCCCCTTTCCGTAGATTTGTTGCAACTGTCTGCCTTCTCATTTTCAACCCCCCTTTGTCAAGTTATTTGGATCATCCACCTTAGTATCCACAACTGCAATGCTATCTTCCATTTCATTATCTTTATCGATTTCAACTTCATCATCATCACCATCTTTATCAACTGGATGAAGGTCAGGAGCATGACGATTAATGGCCTTCAATGAATTAATGACAACCCCTTGCTCCTCAACCACTCTAACTAGGAAGGAGTTGTTATTAAAAAAACAAACTAATCTCCTCATTAATTGTCTCAAAAACATTGGTAAGAATTTTCACCTTCCCAACAAAGAAAGATGATCCTAAAGAAGTTGAATCATCAAGAGTTATAGCATCACCCCAAGTATTACCAATGTTGAAGAAAGTGTCAGCGTTCCATAGATGAAGGGGAATCCCATAACAGCTCAGCCATACCTCCCTCTTGAATACCAACTTCAAATCAGGACTCCATTTTTTGACATCATCGAACCAATTCCTCAACCATCATAGACCTGATTCTTCTAACATAGAAGACATCTCTTCCAAGGAAATAAAAGTAAGAAGGACTAAATTACCCCCCCCCCCATGTCTCTCAGCTGAATATGAGTGACCCCATCTGCAATGAAACCTTCCCTCAAAGAATCCAAACTCCTTGGAGAAGGGAGCCATCCTACAGCGCTCATGTCTAACCATTTGTTGCCATCAACAGAAACATTAACAGAAGGTCTAACGGGCTCACTCTGATTTCTCCGAGCGACCACATCAGCAAAAGAAGAACCGAATCCAACTGCATTCTTTAGCTCACAAGACTTTGCACCGTTTCCATTGAACAACACCTTTTCAACCTTATTCTGAGGAGGCTTATTCCTTTGCACTTCAAAAGCAGCCCACTTAACAAAAAGTTTTCTATCGTCGATCCAAAAGCCATTAGCTTTTGATATAGCCACCTCAGCCGAAGACAGACAGTTATACCGCACAAAACCAAATCTCCTTTTAGAAACTTCGCTATGCTTAAACGGAATGTAAGCATTGTGGACACCCCAAAAAAATCGATGGAATGAAGTTTGAGAACGGTTTGGAAAATATGATTTTGACTTTGGAGTCACCACCCGGGTTTAAGGACCGTACTCGAGAAACGGGTTTTAAAATGACTCTTTTGACCTTGTTTTGGAAAAAAGATTTTATAGGCACACCGTTACCAAGATTTCTCGGGTTCGAGAGCTAAGTTACGAGGGAGGAAGGTTTTCAAGGCACCCCCCTCGCCCGGTTATGGAAACCGGTCTCTACTAAGTGTTTAAGGGATTTTCAAAAAATATTCATTTCTTAAACTCGAACCACATGAACAAGGTGAAGGAAACAAGTATGCGAAGATCATCATGATTAACATATGAAGGTGAATGCTTGTGATCATGTAAGT